>CM060966.1:172309357-172589357 GCA_030765045.1 Tenodera sinensis
AAATTCACACAACTTTTTCTGCTCACTTTCCTTCCTATGGTATTTGGGGTTGTTGAACAGTGCTTTTGCATAGTATTTTTCAGATTTTTATTTATTTTAAACCAAGTGTTGAGAGTCTTAGTTAAAAAAAATGAAAATATTTTTTAAAAAATGAGGCGAATCTTGTTTTAAAGTTGCTGCACTTCAGAAAATAGCGATTTCAGGATTTCTTACAGGTACTTTGGAGAAAATCATGTCATGACAGTGATGGCTTCATTGCTGTCTGTTGTGGTAATTACGTCATTCATTTTGTGGCATTTGTGAAAGAACTACGGTAATTTTGCATGATTTACACCGCTATACTAAACCGTTTTACTGTAAAAGGCATAGTAATTTATTTGATACGTCTTTATAGTAAGTAGGAAAAGTATTGTATTCTATCCAAAAATTAAGTATCGATATTTCACCGGAAATATATGTTTGAGACTTCTTGAATAAAAAAAAAAAAAAAAAAAACATTTTATAGAAAAGGCATCTGTTTATATTGTCACCCATCGCATTATTGTCGACACTACCGCAAAGGAGCCGAAGGAAAGAGACAGAGAATGGCCGCATTGTTGGGGCGCTTGCCGAAAGAGAGAAAAGGATAGAGGCTTCTGGAATCTTCTGGTTTGTATTTCACCGCAATAACTGAACTTTCCAGAATAGTGCCTGGGAGATATAAATAGCGGTAAAGTGCGACAGACAGAGGACAGACGAATGTGAAGCGTTGAGTAGTCGTGCCGGGAAAGAAGAGACGTATGTGAAGCGTTGAGGAGTCGTGCCGACGGAGAAGGGACAGTTTTGTGACGAATTTGGAGCCGTGCTGTGAGTGAATCGGAAAAGACTTTCTTGCTGTTGCAACGAGTGTAAAAAGTTACTGTTTACGGAAACAAAAGTGTATCTTTATCCCGACTACATCTGTCTTCTTTACTTCACACCCACCAAAAAGTCACAATATGTTTGCCTGTTTATCTTTTTGTCAGCAGCATAACTGAAATACGAAAGTAGCTAAATATGAAACTTAGTATTTAAGTTTAGCATTTTCCAAAGATGAGAAACGAAAATTTTCTAAAAATTCTTCCGCCTCAAACTGCGCCTTATATGGAATAATTTTCGAAAATACTTTATGAAATCTTGGTATCAAACCGTATAAAATTACTCTTATTTGGTGGCACCACTGCCAGAAAGTAACTAAGCCAATTCCCATGACAAGACAGCAATGACGTCACACATTATACAGTAGTTACGACATAAAAAACTACGTATCTGTCATCCTATAATTTGTATCAGGTTATTAACCCCACCAGTCAATAACTCAGGTATCCTAATTAAGTATACAACAGAGGAACAAATTATTTGTATTGTGGAGTAGCAGAGTCAGAACAAATAGGACGCCACGGTGCTGTTTCTCTGTAATAAATTGCCTTTCAATTGCAAAATAGGACAAAATATAACCGAACTACGTTCTAATCCACGGGAAAACAAAAAACAACAGTCCCTTTGTATATTAAAAGGTCTTTCGCTCTCCTGGGAAATAAGCAGGTAGAAATGAAAATCGATATTTGGACGGTCAGCCTCTATGGAAACGATAACACAGACTCTGCATTAATTTTCCGATACAGAATCCCGCTTCTTTTAGTATCGGCTCGCAAGAAAACAGCACAGCAAGCATTTTATGCATTCGGATCGGAAACAGAAGCTATCGGGCTGCAAGCTTTGTTTTGTGGCTTGTAGATGGCATTTCTTTCCACTTTTGTGGAATATCTGCTTCTTCGTAAGTATTACAACACCAATAGTCACTTCAGTGGAGTAGGACGAGTTTGAAATAGTAAAATATCCACCTTTATCCAGCAGGAACATCAGGATCGATTATTTGTAGTTCTCAAACGGGAGGTTATAGGTTTAAATCAATGTTGAATTACTCAACAAGTTTCTTCATGCCTCTATAATGTCGCGGTAGCGTTGGTTTACGGGGCAAGCAACAGCTATCCCTAATAACACCGCAGGAAGTTTACAAGCTCATTAGGAAATTGCCTAATGGTAAAGCTGCCGGCCCAGATAAAGTGACTAATGAGGAACTTAAGCATCTTCCGAGAAAAGCTCTGGTGCAACTGACAAAGATTTTTAACGCCTGCTTGCAGCAAGGCTATTTCCCCTCTACTTGGAAACGAACCAAGGTCATCATGCTCTTAAAGCAAGGAAAAAGCACCAGACAGCCGCAAAATTACCGCCCCATTAGTCTCTTGTCTACTATTGGTAAATTGCTCGAAAAACTTATCCTTTCTCGACTTCAAAAACAAATTTCGGAAACACATGAACTCTCAAATTCACAATTTGGCTTTAGAAAAGGACATTACACAGAATTACAGCTTCTCAGACTGATGACGTAACAGAGCAATTTAACAATGGGGCTTCAACGTTGGCATTATTTCTGGACGTAGAAGCTGCATTTGACCGGTGCTGGCACAATGGCCTCATTTACAAACTGCACCACAATTTCCCGGCACTCCAAAATTATCTGTACCTGCTGCACAACTTCTTAGAAAATAGACACTTCTACGTCCAAGTGGGCCGCTCCTTCTCTCGGGAGAGAGTGATGCGTGCTGGCGTCCCACAAGGGGCAACCATGTCACCGTTTCTGTACATACTGTTTACAAATGATTTCCCAGTGGATGCCAGATGCAAGGTCGCCATGTATGTAGACGACACTGCAATATACAACCACCATAAAAATCCTCGTTTCGGCCTTGCAGAAATGCAAAGATACATAAACAACTTCCTCTCATGGCTCTATGACTGGAAAATCAAAATTAACCCCAATAAATGCCAGCTAATACATTTTTCAAAGCGGCATCACGCTTTGGCAATGGACCTAACGGTCGGTGGTCAAGTATTGCAATGTCGCCAGAATGTCAAATACTTTGGCGTCACCATGGACCACACGATGTGCTGGTCCACCCACATAAAATGCGGCCAACAAAGGAAGACGCAGTTAAAGTTATGCGCCCCTATCTTCCGCAGCAAACAGCTGCAACTTAAATCCAAGCTGATTTTATATAGGTCATTTATACTCTTGGTGGTCCTGTACGCATGTGTGGCCTGGGCAAATGCCTCTAAAACCGCCCTCAAACAAATTCAAACCCTCCAAAACCTCTCCCTTAGAAAAATCCTCTCTGCTCCACTCCTTACCACTAACCAAACTCTTCACCTCGAAACTCAGATCCCGTCCATCCCAGAGGCAATAGCAAAAAGAGCAACGGCAGCATGGACGCGCATAAGGAACCACGAAAACTACGTGATCGCCAACATTGGCAAAGGCGAGTCGAAGCACCGCAAACATACTAGAATAAAAATGTTCTAGACGCGGCACGGCTCGCCGACTAATGCGCGTCCATGCAACCTTGGTCCTAGACCACACACACGTCACGGCAGAGGCCCTCACCTCGAAAAACACCCAGGAGCTGCACCCTGCCCGCGCAGGAAAACAACGAGAAAATGTAAATATTGTAAATAGTGTAGTGCGCGAGCTGGGACGCATTTTTCTGGTGTGCCCAGTGAACGTGTGTGTGTAAGCGTGTGAATGTGAGTGTGTGGGTGAATGCGTGCGTGTATGTGTGTATATAGATGTATATATGTATATAACGAAAAAAAAACAACAACAAATAATAGGAATAGACACCAAAAGACTAACGAAAACTATTCTCGGTGGCCTAAAGATGGCCACCGTATGGGTTTTTGGTGATATCCAAAACTATAAGCTTGTAAAAAAAATTGTAAATAAATGTAAATTTACAGCCTGTAAGCCGGGCCCCTTGTACCGGCACCAGGCCAAAATTATGAATAAAGAAAGCTTGAAACTTACGGGGCAGTGACAAAGAGGAATTTAGATATAAAGGATGCCATGGTGTGGAATAAAACGGGAATGGATGCAAACATTTAAAATAAAAAGGAATTTGAAAAGCTTACAGAAGAGTATTTCTAACACTCCTTTTTTACTTTCTCTGCTACGTATTTACAGAAAGAGAAGGAAGTGGGTACTGCATTCCACAAAAAATTTCGATATCGAAATTTCACAGGAAATTCAGTGCTCAAATGACGTAGTAAATGGTAAGATTAATGGTAACATTAATAGGGAAAGAAACATAATACATATGCAACGAATTAATAATTCTGATTCCTAGAGGAATTTAGTGAAACATCAAAAAGCGTAAAGAACCCGATCGATGTATGGAACGCCTGATAGATATGCAATACATCTAACGTGCAGGCAATGCGGGTATTTCTGAACTGACCACCGCTTCTACTAGGAAAACCAGCAGAGTCCGCACCTTGTTGACTCTATGACTTGTGTAGTGGGACTTAGCACCTCGACGGTACTTTGTTAAGACAGAGCAGAGGGCAGGGTCCCTGGATCGAATCCAGGAGCTTCCGAATGCAGGCCACACACGTCACCACCTGAGAAAGTAATGATATGGGAAGTCTTATTGACGTAAGGATGGAATCTGAGCGAACTTTTTGTTTGCGACCTTGTTGGGTATTAACGTTATAACTCCGGCACACGCGTTCCTCCGTTATAGATTCCCATTTCGCGTACGTACGTACCGTTTGTGATACAGTAATTGCTTCCGCTTCGCTTAAAGGAATGCCTCCAACGGAAAATCGTTGAATTATTTAATACAATTCCAGGCGGGAGTGCGGCGTTTCAAAGACGGTCGGTCGGTCGCCTGGGAGAAACCAGAAGTGGATGATACGAGGACGCTGAAATTAGCATGCTCTCCTACTCAGTGTGTCGCGCGCGCTTTGTACCGCGGCCCAAATATTTCGAATGCTTCTTCTTTTATCTCGCACATTTTTTGAAGCATTCAGTCCTTTGTGAATTTCACTGGAATTAAAATTTCCACTTTCGGTGACACTAAAGAACGCATGCCTGTTTTTGTAGTATTGTCTCTTTTTTGAGAATAATACGCGTTGCTATTCAGTAAAGAGGAAAAAATCTCACGCGTTTAAGGGTAGCGTCCATGTTGGTAGCGACGTGTTGAAATAAGAGTAACCGACTTTTCGTTTTTGATTTATGCTGCCCACAGACTGACACAGACACACACACACACGTACACACACACACGCACACACACACACTCACACACACACACACACACATGCACACTCACTCACTCGAACCTTTTTCTAAGAATGCTTTTTTTGGATTCAGGGGGCCTCAAAACATATATTTCCGGTGAAATCTAAACATCGAATATTTAGTGGAACACAATACTTCCTCTACTATAGGGATTTGTAACTTCTGGTTTGTGGTTTGGTGTTGAACATCATAAACAATCGCGTCTCTCTTTCCTGAAGTAGTGGAGTAAGCTTCTTCTCATAATTTTACTTCCAAAGTAGGATTAGCCACTGGGGAGTAGTTGCGATAAAACTTCGACACGGAATTAGCAGTACAAGAATGAACTGTTTTAAGAGTACCAAGGTGTTCATCAAACTTTGTCAACAGTAGGCTAAAGTCCTCCCAAAACTTCTGTCTTGTTTTAACTGAGCTAGAATATACAACAAATTTTATTTCCTCTGCAGAAGTAACAGATATGTCGAAGTGACACTTTTGTATTAATTATCGGTTTAAGATAACTAAAATAAGTAATGAAAAATTTTTCTTTTTTTCACATTCTGAACTTTTACTTCACTTGCACGTTTGCTCTCACGCCACGCTCTTGTTCTTTCTGCGCCTGACGTAGACATAATCACAATAAAATTGTATATTTTAATGAAGGAAATAGATTATAAATAGGGCTAGGAAGTTCATGCATTTGCATGTTTTTTCATAGGGGTTAAAAATGCATGCTTTTACATTATGTGCACGAATTACGGAATTTTCAGTTATTTGGACATGATTTTATGGTGCATATAACTGCATATTTTCTTGATTTTTGATAAATGCATATTATTTCAATACTATAGCCCCTATATTGCATATTTTAATGATTTTTATGGATTTTTATTACTTTTTTCTTTCTGGATAATATTTTTCATATTGGCAGTACTGCACATGATGATGCAATTCACGAAGATTTCAATATTATTGCCCCTATATTGCATATTTTAATGATTTTTATGCTTTTTTTTAAAAAAATTTTCATCTGTATAATATTTTTCATATTGGTAGCATTTCTGAGACAATGGTTCTTTCCCATTGGTGGATAGATTTGTGTCCAGTACGAAGATAATTTTTGTTAAATCTCCTAAAAGATTTCAGTTGTTTAGATCAACAGCACCTAATATCCGACTTCCTCCTGCACCAGTGTTAATCGATGGGGATCATGGGTCGATGTAGTTTTATATTATGCTGAGGACATAGAAATAGCCGAAGAGGTTATTAATTCATTGGACTCGAAAGATGCTTCATCAATAGAAACTGTGCAAAATATTCTGTGAGGCACCGGGCTAAAACAGGATCTTAGTTTCATGTCTGCCCATTTTCTTTCTTACCAACAGCCATAACGGCATTGGAAGCTGTAGGATCTCCTTTCCATGAATCACTTACTGTCTTTGAAAAAACAATATGTGATCTAAGTTTGGTTCCTGGTAGCACAGGACAAAAAGTGAAAGAGAAAGTGAATTATGTAATTTCAAAAAATTCTGGTTCTAAACAGATGTGCGGTATTCGAGACATCCTCAAAAGAAAACCATCTGTCACACCAAGAGACTTGACTCTCTCTGTGAAACAGTTAACATCATTTAAATATGCTGGATAACATCTTGTGGCGTGGAGAGAAGTTTTTGACGTTACAAAAGTGTTTTGCGAGACAACAGACGATGCATTACAGTTGATAGTTTGTGCAAAGTGTTGGTTGTGAACTGCAATTTAGCAGTTAATACTAGCAGCCGGACTACTTCTGCTTCAACCTCTAAGGAATAAGGTAACTTTATTTTTTATACTAACTCGTCTTGTCTACTGCAAAGGGGCATTAATTGTTTTAATTAAATAGTGCATATTTCTTGGCATATTTTCAAGTTTTTAACAGCATATTTGCATGCATATTTGAGTGTTTTTTAGGGCATGAACTTCCGAGCCCTAATTATAAACAACAAGAACACTAAACAATACTGATTATACACAGGCGTTGCTCTGTTGACAACCAACAGATGTACTCAGTGATCGCCACGCCGCCTGAACGCAGTACACGGACAACGAGAATGAAAGAAAGCGAGAAGAGCGTATGTCTAACTCTACTCGACACCGTGTTTACCCCCACCACTTTTCACAATTCACACAAAAAGGTTGCGGATCAGAATTTATCTTTCAAGAATGGAACACGAAGACTTTGAAGAAAATTCTTCCACCCTAAATTACCCTTTAAATGGAAATGTGTTTCGAAAATTTTGAATTTCTCGAAAATTTCTCTATTTTGATTAAAATGTCGTATGTTTAAGATATTTTGATGACAAATGAAATGTATATTTGTGAATTTTGGTATGAGCTGTTTGTAGCTGGGTTAACTTTTGCACTTCCCTTTGTAAACGTGGGGAAACAGTGGGACAACTACCTCAACTGTCACAATAAAAAGGAACAAGCCCAACAGAGACATCTGTTTTCAGAGTCAGATATACCAACATGTCACGGTGAAGTAGCCCTAGGCTGCTCAGGGCTAATAAGGGCTAAGCCGAGTGTTAACAGTTTGTCTCTGAGAGGAGGAAGACGCTGGATCCCCCCCCCCCCCCAAGGAAACTTTACCCCACAAGTTTGATGTCTCCCTCTCCTGCATGTACTTAACACCAGATGACAGCAAAATCGCTGAGAAATGGAAATGTGGGAGGAAGCTGGGAGTCGGTTAGATGTTTAACGCACGTGGTATTGACATGCGAAAAATCGAACTTTCCTCTTTTTCTTCACGTCCTCTTCATCCTAGTAAGGCTGGGAGAATGTCATAACGCCTCAAGTCACAATGTTAACACTCGCCGCCGCACCACCAGCTTCCATTTAAACAACAAGGAATAACTCGGAAATATTTAAATCTACTAAAAGCTGTATCTGACACTATTTTAAACAGATCTATGTTTTTGTATAGTAACATAAATAATATGACATGCTTATTTTAACTCTATCATGCAATACGACATTTCAGTTTGTGAGTTATATTTTATATAGATATTTTTAGAAGACTGAAAAAACAAAATCTGATATGTCGCACTCACATGACTTTCTCTACTCTTGTACTAACCATTCTTACAAACTCTTATTCCTATATCTTCTTCGTGTTAGTTGAGATAAACATTTGTACAAATTATCTTATTGCTTATTTCCTTGTAGGTACAAGGGGAATATTAGAATACACTAGACTTTGAACGATAGTCAAATGTTTTAAAGCTTTGAGATTCCGTTGTCTTTGCACACTTAAGATGCAAAACAAATGAACAACGATGTTCCATTTCAGGAAAGTTTTGTTCTCCGAAACTCGCACACATAAAAAGGAATATCTCCGCAATGGTTCACCCTACAAGAAAATTTATTCAGACACAAATTATTTATTTTAGTAAGATCTACATTTTTTGTACAGTAAGATTTGGTCTATCTCTAACGGTTTACGAGTTATGCAAAAGTCGTCCAGAGTAAATACGACTACATGGGCTATAGCCAGAAAATTCAAGATATACATTTCATTTGCCATAAAAATATCTCAAAAATATGACATTTTAATTAAAATCGTTGGAGCCATTTTCAAGAAAAACAAAATTTTTGAAAATGTTTCCATGTAAAGGGTAGTTTAGGATAAGGCTATTTTCTTCAAAATCTTCGTGTCGCATCCTTGAAAGACATTAAACTTGAATATCAACTTTGGTTTTTAACCCACTTTTCGTTTTTGATTAATGGTGTCCACAGACTGCCAGACACACACACACGGACCTTTTTCTAAAAATGCTTAATGCTTAATTCAGGGGGTATCAAAACATATATTTCCGGTGAAATCTTGAAATCGAATTTTTAGGTGGAATACAATACTTCCCTTACTTACCAGCAGGAAAAGTAAAAATGTAAAATCTCTACAATTAAATGTGCAATTTTTTCCAAAGCATACGCACTAATAAGACCTGAAGGATACGATATAAAATGAACAAACCCAACTGAGGTACAAACCCCTTATTAGATAAGGGCTGATGTAAACTTTGAGTTACTGCGAATCTCGCCTAAGGATTACATCCAAACCAATGCTCTGAAAGTTCACCCCCTCGCAGATGTTACCGAGGGGGTGAAAGAAAATCTTAAACAATATTCCGCATAAATATTTATGAATGTATCCCTTCGGCCCCGAACATGTTGAAACTTAAAAATTCTTTTTCTTCGTAGGAATGACAGTAAAGAAGAGCTTATAGAAGGGATGATATGTGAATCTCACCCTTATTCCTGCACTTTCTCTCTTCCTTTCTTCTTTCCTTTGGAGAGGGGTTTGAATAAGATATGCACGTTCGGAAAAGCTTATCATCCATAACACATGTATTAATTTCTGTTGTGGAGGGTGGGGCACGATTGTTTCTCTTTTGTCACACTGGTGCCAGAGGTAGGTCATTTTACCACAATATCTTTGCATTCGATAAAATCAGTCCTTAAAGCAGTAATGCCACTCTTCCTGAGGTACTTCGTATTTAACTCATACCAATGTCCAATTTCGACCAATTAAATTCATTAAGTATCTGTCGATCTTCTCCGAGCATTGTTGGCACAGTGACAATGTTTTTGTCATTAACAGCAGTTCTTGGGCGTCCATCAATAAGATAAAACTGGTTGCACTAATATGTGTAGGGGAGATATGTTAACCCTGTGAATGTGGAGGTGAGGCAGGTCGAGGATAATTTGTTTACTTTACACGGGGCAAGTGTTGCCAGAGCCAAACTTTTGTTGAGCAGCATCTGTTGAGAGGAGGTTGTTCCCTTCAAAATTACCATACTGGTGCATGTAGCGGGGTAAATGTCTTCTTGGGGCTCCCGGAACCTCCTCCACCTTCATCATAACTTGCTAGTGGTCTGAACACAACTGTCAACTTTTTCCACTACACATACTCAACCACTGTCCTTTGACTTTCTGTTTCATTTTGCTCTCTCCAGTACGTACTTAGACTACGTAATGGAAGTATTGTATTCCATCCAAAAAAATTCGATATCAAAATTTCGCCGGAGATACATTATGAAGCTTCCTGGTTCAAAAGGAGAACTTTTTAAAAAAAGTCTGTCTTCGTGGGTTTGTGTCTTTGCGTGTGTTAGTGTGTGTAGTTGTATTTTTTAACCTTTCTGTGTCTGTGTTTGTGGGTGTGTTTTGTATTTTCTTGCTGTGTTTATGTATATTTCTCTGTGCGTGTGTGTGAGTCTGTGTGTTTTTTGTGCCTTTGTGGGTGTGTTTGTGGGTCTTTGTGTGCTTATGTGCTTATGTGTGAGTTTGTGTTTGCCTGTGTGTCTGTAAACAGGATAATTCAAAACCAAAAGTAGGTAAATACCAAATTTGGTAGTTAAGTTCAAAATCTATCAAGAATGCAACAGCAACATACAGATTTTTTTTTTAAAAATCTCCAATCCTAAAGTGACTTTTATATGAATATTTTTCCAAAATGTTGATACTCTCAAAAATGGTTCTAATATATTTTATTAAAATAGCATAGATATTTTAAGACATATTAAATATTTATTTTGAGCTTTCTGGGAATAGTCTCTGATGACCTCTTCATTCAGAATAACCGATAAACCATAAGATATAGAAAATTGCATTTTTTGTAGTTTCTGTTTTCATACTAGAGTTCGTGGTCTTGGGCTAATATGCTAGCCTCTGGATTCAAACCCGGCGGAGGACAGAACAAAACTAAACTCTCTTTCACGTGGAGTATAAAACGAGATGCTGAGAATCTGGAGTTAAGGTGTATTCAAAAATAAAACTTGGTTTAATTTAACATATACAAATATCTTAAACATATGGTACTTTGAGTTCACCTTGAAAATGGCACAAACTAGGTGCTGAAACGGGCTGGTGTGTATCGAGTGCAACTCAATAATTTTGTTGAAGTGAAGTTATTGGTCTCTACATACTTTTTGGTATTGGTGGATTACATTTCTTCACTGTTAATAGCTTCAGGTGTGTGTAATAATATGGTACCTTATTAAAAATTGTCAGATAGTTTTGAGAAAATCAAAGAAATCCAAAATGTATCAAAGTAAGGGGTAGTTCCGTATGGATATATTTTTTACAAATCTCTACGTCACTTCTATAAAAAATACTCAACTTGAATACCAAGTTTGGTACTTCCTTTTTGAGTTATGTTATTCATATTATATACAGAAATATTTTTACTTTCTCTACTAGGTATAGCTAGTAGGGGAAGTATTTTATTCTACCCAAAATTTCCAGATCGAGATTTCACCGGAAATGTAGGCTTTGAGGTACCCTAAATAGAAAGAAAAAGCATTTTTAGAACAAAGGTCCGTGTGTGTGTGCGCGCGCGTCTGCCTATAAACAGCACAGCTAAAAAACGAAAAAGTTGGTTAAAAACCAACTTTGAAGAATACAACACAAGGATTTTGAAAAAAAAAACTTTTCGAAAATTTTGACTTTCTCAAAAGCGCTCTAACGGTTTTGATTAACGACATACGTTTAAGATACCTTTATGGCAATTGAAATGTATATTTTGAATTTTCTAGCTATAGCTCATGTAGTCGTATTTACTCTGGATGACTTTTGCATAATTGGTAAACCGTAAGATAGAGCAAGTTTTAGCATACAAAAGCTGTGCATCTTGTAAAAGCACACAAGTTACATACAAATGCATAATTTTGCGGAGTGAACCATTTCGGAGACATGTCTTGTTATTTGTGTGAGTTTTGCAATACTTAAGATTTTCACAAATAGCAGGTCGTTATTCACCTTTTTATCTCTTGGCCGTGCAAAGAGAGCGGAGTTTCAAACTTTAAAAAGATTTGACTATCAGTCAAAGTCTACTGCATTCCCATATTACCTGGCACCTACAAGAAAATGAGCAATAAGATGATTTGTACAAATCGTTAATAATTTTTAAGAAAATTGAGAGTTTAGAAAAATGTTCCACATAAAGGCTAATTTAGGATACGGCTATTTTCTTCAAAATCTTCGTGTCGCATGCTTTAAAGACATTAAACTTAAATACCAACTTTGGTTTTTAATCGTCTTTTCGTTTTTGAGTTATGCTGTCCACAGACTGACAGACACACACACGGACCTTTTTCTAAAAATGCTTTTTCTGCATTCAGGGGGTCTCAAAACATGACATATTTCCGCTGAAATGTGTGTATTGAATGTTTGGATGGAATGCCGTGCTTGCTAGGGGAAGTAAAGAAGTGTGGTCACACAAAACAGACCTCAAAGGGAGTAGAATGAGGTTAGGATCTTCGTCGCAAGACGGGCATCTGATGGTTATTAGTGAGCGCCTGTGTTTGATGTTGAAGATGAATGGCTAATATGTAAGCCATGATCAAAGGATTGCGACATTCATCCAAGCCTCCTCCTATTGAATGTGTACACTGCGTAGATGACATTACCAGATAATGCTAATCTATTATGCAATGATAAAGCTAACTGAATATGCATGGGATCCATAATGGAGCAAATGCAGTTCAGTTCACCTGCAACTGTCTGCTTGTTTACATCACGTGTGTGGAAACACTCTCGCACGGCCACGAGAAAAATAACGAATAGCGACTTACCAATCAAATAAGCTTATTTGAAAATTAATAATAAGATAATGATAATTATTATCATTATTGCAAAATCGCAAAATTCACTACAGTTACTTTTCTATTACAACTCACAATTGTTTTGTTCTCGTAGCCTTGACTCAGTCCTTTCATTGTCTTTCTTCACCTTCTCTGTCTCTCATACACTAACTCCGACGCCTACAGACCCGTCAGTCACGTGTTTGCTTCCAAGAGTGGTGTGGGAAAGCTTGACCTTGAGAGCCTACTTACGCGCCACACCAGTAAGGTTGGACACCCCGGCGTCACATTATTTTTATTTAAGAACTTTCTATTCTACATTTGTTTTCCCATGAGTGCAACCTATTCACAACTGTTTTACTACATAAGTGCCTATCTTCATCTGTTAGACTTCTAGACGTCATTGTTGTACGGATCTCCCAAGTTCTTCCCGCTGGGAAAAGCTATCTTCGCCACCCGAAGCTGCTGCTTTTCCTTCAGGTACATTTAACGCAACGAAAACTTGTCAACGAGAGATTTTGTCGCGCTGAACTCAGGGAGGTATTCACATTTATTAGAGGCAGTTGTGAATCCTGTATAGATGTCACATGTGCTACATAGTTAATTGTAGAGGAAATTGAGGGATGTCAAGAATTGGAGGAAGAAACCCTTAGTGTTCACGGATTTATCTACTTTGACCTCAAAGCTGCAAGAAGGTGTAAAGAGGTATTTGAGATATTGTTAGACTGGAAGGTTAAAGCATGAAGCAACCGGAAAATGTGGAAAAACTGACCACTATAATGCAAGAAGTGCGTGCAATTAGTCAGATGTGTAAATTAATATCTCAATATATGAAAGTCACACTTATTTTCCTATAACTTGTTTATAACCTTTTAGATTTTGCTCGTGAATGATTCCGATATCAGTCTGTTGTACAGTAAAGTGAATTAATGAACAACAAATAGATTAACTTGCAGTTACGTAATGTAAATCAATTGAAGCGCGATGGAAAGAACTTGAAGCACGACAGAATGATTTTAGATAGGTAAATGGCAACCAAAGCATGCTGACATAATGACAGGGAATTAAATACTCTACTCTGGAAGTAAGGTATTGGAGTAAAGAAAAAAGTTAAGAGTACTTAGAAGACAAGAAGCTTTTCTCTAGAAGACTGTTACGTCATACACTTGATATGCACGTCATAAGTGTCAAGAAGAAGAGCTCTTCTCTCACACAAAACTGACATAAATCGCGTGGTGCTTGTCTGCATATCGTACGTCACTTTTTATTACTAATGAACACACATGTTGCATTCACATGTCACTCCCTACTCACTAGAATACTATTGACCTTCAAATATATAAAACAAAAATTAAACCCAGCGATGTCCAACGTTTGCGAAAGAAGTTTGTGTTTACCTCATTTCTCTATACACAGACTTCGCTACTCTTTAACCCCCACCCGTGCATTGGTTACAGTATTTAAGTTTGATGTCTTTCAAGGATGCGACACGAAGATTTTGAAGAAAATAATCCCACCCTAAACTACCCTTTAGATATAAAATTTTTCGAAAATTTTCTTTTTTTTTTAAATGGCTCTAACGATTTTGATTAAAATGTCACATGTTGAAGATATTTTATAACAAATGAAATGTATATCTTGAATTTTCTGGGTATAGCCCCTGTAGTCGTATTTACTCAGGACGACTGCATAACTGGTAAACCGTTAGAGATAGACAAAATCTTACTATACAAAAAATGTAGATCTTGCAAAAATACACAATTTATGTCTGAATAAATTTCCTTGTATAGTGAACCATTTCGGAGATATTCCTTGTTATGTGTGTGAGTTTCGGAAAACTTAAAACTTTCGTGAAATGGAACATCGTTGTTCATTTTTTTTATATGTTAAGTGTGCAAAGAGAACGGAATCTCAAAGCTTTAAAAGATTTGACTATCAGTCAAAGCCTACTGTATTGTAATATTGATTGAAGAATAGGCTTTTGTAGTGATTCGTAGTGAGTAGAAAAAATCATGTGAATGTCACACTTTTTTTACAGTGATATACATCTAAATTGACATGCACATTTTCCTTTGTTATTTTGAAGCATAAAAGCTGACTTTGAAGAGAAAATGCAACTCAAGACTGGGGAGGGAGATCATTTAGTTCTCTGCGGTTGGCAGTACTTAACAAGTCCTCCCTCCCTCCCTCCCTCCCTCCCTCCCCCATCCTGCATGTTGTGGCCAAGCTGTAACATCTGCGTTTCAACAAGCGAAAGCAGAACAATGGAGCAAAACCGTTCTTTATACACTCTACTTGAGCGGGATGATGATGATCAGACTAGCTTTAGACGTCAATGGCAGTATCGCTTAAACTGGGGACAGAGGGGATCGATCACAATATCGCTCTTTAAACTTCAATACAATATCATGTATATACCCAAAAGTTTCCCCTAACTTCACGTACTGAATTAGCAATCGATAACCACCGCTATTATCTCCTAACTTACTTTCTCCACTACGTATATTAAGGGCACACTCTGGCCAAAAATACGATTTTTTCAGAAAAAAATTTCTTGAAGAAATTTTGTCTTCAACATGTCCAGAACATGGCCATTAAATATTATCTGTCAAATCCACCTGGAAATTGGTATATTTCAAATTTATTTAGCCTCTTGCAATATTTACAGTAAGTGTGTTGCAAAACTTGAAATAGCTTTTTCTCCTTGTGCTTTGGGGTAAACTTTTTTACAGTAAATATTGATCGATAAAGCTGAAGTTTTCAGGATATGTAGAATATAACGTGTTAAAGAAAACTGTGCATTGGTTTGTTGATCACACTCATACATATAGGTATATGCTTTTTTTTCTTTGTAATTATTAGTAATATTTCTTTTTATTCTATTCTAAATAGAAAACAATTTATATTTTTAATAAATGTTAATATTTTGGAAAACTAATGCACAGTTTTATTGCATAGGCATAGAAAAGCTAGCGTAGCGAATTTTGGGCCTCTAATTTAATTCTAAACTGCAAAAAGTATACCCTTTATTACTATTTAATTCTTTCCAGAAAACATAATAAACTATTTTTAGTTTCAAAACAATTTAATATAAAGCAGTGCAGCTTATACCAACAGTATATCATGGCAGGTGCAACTTAGTCTAAAAATATCATTAAAATTGGTTAATTAGGGAAGAAAGTCCATTTGGTACTAGAGTGTCGCCTTAAGTAGGGTATGTTCGGCCAAAAATTTCGATGTCGAGGTTTCAGCGGTAATATATATTGAGGCCCCTTGAATAAAAAGAAGTAATTTTTAGAAAAAGGTGTGTGTGTGTGTGTGTGTGTGTGCGCGTGTGCGTGTGTGTGCGTGTGCGTGCGTGCGCGCTTGCTTGCTGTGAACAGCATGACTTAAAAACTAAAATTTGGTTAAAAACAAAGGTTGATATTTAAGTTTAGTACCCTTCATGGATGCAATGCGAAGATTTTGAAGAAAATTCCCCCACCCTAAACTCTTTACATGGAAAATTTTTCTAAAATTTTGAATATCTCGAAAATGACTATTTTGATTATTATGTCACATGTTTAAGATATTTTTATGGCATATTTTAAATTTTCTGTCTATAGCCCATGTAGTCCTACATGCTCTTGACTTTTGCATAACTAGTAAACAGTAGGATATAGATAAAATCTTACTATACAAAAAATGTACAGCTCGTTGAAACACACAATTTATGCTCAAATGATATTTTTGTAAATTGAACCATTCTGGAGATATTCCTTGTTATTTGTCATAATTTTTTCCATACTTATAGACCGTTCTCGAATGGGAGGTGTTTATTTTTTTTGGGTAGGTACTGACTGCGCGCGAATGGCTCAAAGTTTTCCCAACTGCGCGCAAGGTACTGAATTGCAAACAGGCCTACTGCGCGCGACCTTGTCAAGGGTAAACGGGCCAAAAGCGCGCAAGCAGGTGTACCACAAATACTCCTACGTCAAATGTATTTGTAATGTAACAGAAGTGTGGCGCTGCTAGTAAATAATGTCATTTGTTTCAAGAATAGTTGTGACTATAGGTTGTAGGGTTGGTAACACTGTTGACGACTGTCGAATGTTCCAAATGTATAAGATGGCGTACTCTTTATAAAATGATGTACTCGTCGTGTGTGTTTGAATGGATTCAGCGCTTCTCTGCAAGTTACGAAATGTCAAAGGGGACAAATTTTGGTTGTTATAAATGGATATACATTTCGCAAAGAAAGAGAAACACAGCGAAGAGTATCATGGAGGTGCAATGTTAAAACTCGTGAGATATTGTATGTAAATTTCTTTTATTAAGTATTCTTTAAACATCTTCATCGAGTGTATTAAAACATATTTTGTGAAGTCCACGTTTTAGAGTAGGAAATAAAGAAAAGACGAACGAATTCTTGTGGACATATCATAGATGGGCTATGCGATTAGCGCGCGTGTTGAGGATAATTTCATTGCATGATTCATGCTCTTTGAGGTTGGTTTCAAGAGCAAGGCCTAATTATCGGCTTACATTTGTTCAACTCAATGTAGCTAATGGAGGTCACACTGTGATCACCGTTGACATTTTTTTTTGGAGAAGACAGCGTATGCAGGTAGGGTAATGCAACTAGTAACTTGCACTTTTCGAGACGCAAACTAGGCTCAGGAGAAATCTTGTTGGTGGTGATGATGATGGTGATGACGATGTTGATGTGCGTATAGTTCAACATGTTACCACAGTTTACCTCAAAGCTAGAGACAACTTTTAGCTTTTACGTGACAAATAGTCACCTAGTGGGCAGTTAAACAACTACCTTACACAGCGACATCTGCAGTAAAACTGTCCCGATCTCTGGAAAGGGAAAAAGAAATATTAAAAGGACCGTAAGAGAAGAAAACAAAGAATATCTAAACCCTGGGAACAGCCGCAGTCATCTGGTTTGCTGTGAATTCTATCGCGGTTCTGATCCTTGGCCATTGTTCGCGGATTTGCTTTTGTTTTCAAGCAAAAGCCTTCGTGAATATTTATTGATTCGTTGGAGAGGACTTAATCAGTAGGCTGTGTTGGTATTTTCTGAAGCGCGAAGATAAAGTGAAACCGTTACTTTATTATCGTAACGTGGGAGCTCAAATACATAATATAGTTGCTTAAGTGGGGACTTTTGTCTTATATACTTCATATTAATTGAGAAAATGAGAAAATTAGCAATAATTTCTACAAAGGTTTATGTCGTACAGGAACAAAATTGTGTTAGAATAGTTTTTGCAAGAATAGAGAAAGTCATGTGAATGCTACACGTCAGATTTTTTTAAAATGCTTTATTTTTAGACTCGGGGAATCTCAAAACGTGTATATCTAGTGAAAGTTATCGGTGTCACTGAAGTGAGGGGGCAGTCACTGGGACAGTTACCCTAAGTAACATACCCAGTAGTATTGATCTATACATATGTAGCATGTGCAACCCCAGTCTTTAATACTAACTCTTTCAGATGAGCGACCCTTTTCTTACTTATTAGAATGTACCCTTGGTGAGACTATTAACCACCTATTGAGTTGCGGAGGACTCTTCAAGCCCCGTGACTCACCCTAATCGCCAGCAAAGCTGATCATCAGCCGCCCTGCTTATGAATTTTTAGCAGACCACTTAACAAGTGCCCCATATCATCCATATGGTTCAACACTCAACGCTATCTAGCGGTCATACACGTAAGTAGTGCGAACTAGACATCTGTACCTACCCCTAAAACTTAGGCTGCACTTGTCCAAATACTACAATTTGTATTGATAATTTGTCGTTAGTATAGTTGAGTGACTGCCACGTTTTTGTATTAGGAAGAAATTGCAACACTTTAAGGGACACTGGGAGTGAAATTTTGGGCAAAATTGTCAAAAAGTCGAAATTTCTTTCTTTTTTTTTTTTTTTTTTTTTTACCTTAAAATGTTCCTGGAACACCTGTGCATTTAGATCAGCTAACATTTTTCATATCCCCCACTCCATGTGGTCATTACGGCCCTTTCAAATAGCACTCTTCCCTTAACGT
Organism: Tenodera sinensis; assembly: GCA_030765045.1. Lineage (NCBI taxonomy): Eukaryota > Metazoa > Arthropoda > Insecta > Mantodea > Mantidae > Tenodera > Tenodera sinensis. The sequence goes on from CM060966.1 coordinate 172,328,143, forward strand.
ACACAGGATGCTCCTATATAAAAGCCTGTTTTTCTCAAAACTACTTTTCTGCATATTCCAAAAGAAGGTCGCGCCTGAGTTTTGCTTCAAATTCAATGAAAATGTCTAAAAGTATTCATAAATAGCAACTAAACAAAACTATGATTCGATATTGATGTTGTCATTAACATGAATTCCAAAAACATTTTTTTTGTATGAAAAAAATCAATAATTTTTAAGATTAAATTTTCTTTGTTATTAAAAAAATATGTACAGCATAATCAGCAAATGTATTTGAAATATCTCTCCATACAATTGTTACCCATGTTTTAGAGCAGCAGTTCCGCGAATATAAATGAATTTTGAAAAGTCAAGAGACGCGAGCTACATTTTGAAAATGTGCCTATAAAATGCATAAAATAATTTGTATATCATAAACGAATTATCCAATTTTAATGCAATTTGGTAAACCTCCTATTCTCATATAAATACAAACACAGTAAAAATTTCAGAAAAATCTATCAAGAAATGTGGAACTTTCAAATTTTACTCCCAGTGTCCCTTAAGTAACGGCGATATAACCTTGTTAATTCTCCCGAGTCAACAATCACAACGAGTGTGTTATTACTCGGTGATCAATGTCAGAGAGAAGACAAAGAAACAGTGTATGAACTAGCTGTTCCTTTGTTATTTTGTGAGAGCACGTAATTATTCTGATGTTGGTAATGTTTCGGCTACGAGGATTATCGCCGATGTTCTTGCAAGCTGTTATAGGCATTATTTAAAATGAAATAATCAATTGTGTGAAATGGAGTGCAATTTCGAATTGTAAACTAAACAGTCATTTTTGTCAAAGGTTATTTATGCCACAATTGGTTCAAATAAGTGCAATGGTATAGAAACATATAAGGAGCACGCACAGATACAAACACACACACACACGCACGCACATAAACACAAACACACTTTTTTTTTCTTTCTTTACCCCGGCGCGACAGCCCACAAGGGGCCAAGGCCTACCGCCCAGCCGCTGCGTCCCCCACCTCTTCCCACTACAGGCGTCATTGGTGAGGTGCAGTATTGGAGGGTGGGACGTGGTCAGCGCCCCGAGCCCTCCCGGCCGGTTATGCGGTCTTCTAGACCTGGAGCCGCTACTTCTCTATCAAGTAGCTCCTCAATTGGTCCCCCCGGGACCTAACGAGGCTGAGTGCACCCCGTGCCAGACCTCCCAGAGGGGATAAAATCCCCATGCTGGTACCGGGGATCGAACCCAGTCCTCCGCGCCAGAGGCAAGCGCGCTACCAAACACAAACACACACTCATACAAAAAAACACAAACACAACAATAAACTCACACACATATACACACACAATTATTCTGAACTTAAAGCATGTAATACATCTGTAATGGGATATGTTGATTTTCTTCTTCTATTTCTTTATCTGACTACCCTCCCCTTATGTAGGACTTTCAACCCAGTGCCCAGGGTCAGACAGACGCCTTTTGGGGAGCACGAAGGTTTGAGACAGACAGACAGACAGATACACAGACAGACAGACAGACAGACACACAGACAGAGACAGACACACGGAGACAAACATGGACCTTTTTCTATAAATGCTATTTTTGGATTCAGGGGTGAAATTTCGACATCAAAATTTTGGGCCCAATACAGCACTTCCTCTACTTACTATACGCAGTAGAGAAAATAAAAAGGTATTACATTTAGTTTTAGTTGGAAAAATTCTTGCTTATGTCGAAGTTATGTAAAAACAAATATGGATAGACTTTGTCACACGTTTCACACAATGTGTGCTGCCGCACCAACTTGCATGCACTGTGTTCGTATTTGACGTTAACAGGACGTGATCTGGACGTCGATCTTTGCCGCAGTAACCCCTTCTTGTTTTTTGAGCGCGCACCGCCGCGCCGCTTGATGACATGACACCCCTATGGCGGGGTGCGGGGGTTACCGTTATAATAGATCTGTTGTTTACTTCCGCCAACCTTGTGTACAGTGTAATTAAACGAGTTGTCACATGAATTTTAATTACAATCACTTTTCTCCACTATAGGGGGTTGTTAAGTGCAGGAGGGAGGCTGTCAACGCAATCTACCCCCACATGTTCACCCTTATGCTCTTTTCAAATAGGGTTCTTCAAGTGAAACTCTGTTACATGGTGCTCCTGGCAGCTTCTAAAGAGTTTTAAACACGCTACATGGTGAGTAATGGGGATGGGGAGATATCTACAACGTATCACATTGCTTACGAAAATAACATTCAGACAATGTTTCCTCTTAGTGTTTACTTTCTCTACCAGTTGCATGTAGAGGAGTTATTGTATTCATAAATCGTACACGAACATTTCATTTGAAATACACGTTTTGAGGCCCCCTGAATATAGTCGCCACTATCTAGTTATATCAAGACCAGGTTCTTTTTAAAATTAAGAGCATTAAATATTTTAATAATAAAATAATGTTCATCTAAAGCACATTTAGAGGTTTCTACTTTTAGGAGATGGTTTATTGCGAGTATTCGAATATTTCATAGATTAAGATTAGTCTAGGATTCAGGTGCTCCAGTTAAGGTCTCTTCGACCTTAAGAATGCTGAAATTTTGTTCTCCTTGTATGACCAAGAAGAGAAAAACAGACGAGAGAGTTCGAAATGAGAAAGACATCCTGGAAAATGGAAGCCAATAAGAAGAAATATCGCGGAAACAGTAAACCTCACAAAAATGTATTTAACATGAATTTTATGCTTTAACAAGATCTACATTTTTACTTTCTCTACTGCCTGTAGTAAGTAGGGGAAGTATTGTATTTGACCTGAAATATCGATGTCGAGACTTCACCGGAGATGTACGTTTTGAGGCCCCCTGAATTTAAAAAAAGTATGACTTTCTCTACAGTTGTACTGTTCTTATAAACTCTTATTCCTCTATCTTCATGTTAATCGAGATAAACATTTGTACAAATTATCTTATTGTTAATTTTCTTGTAGGTACAAGGGAATACAGTAGACTTTGATCGATAGTTACATTTTTTAAAGCTGTTCGCTGTACGAAGCCTTTGAAATTCCGCTCTCTTTGCGTGGCTAAGATATAAAAATTAAATAACGATACTCCATTTGAGAAAAGAAACTATCGCAAGACTTAAACAAATAACAAGGAATATCTTCGAAATGGTTCACCCTACAAAAAAACTCATTTTGACATAAATTGGTGTTTTAACCAGTTATAGTAAGATTTGGTCTATCTCTTAAAGTTTATGAGTTATGCAAGAGTCATCAAGATTAAAGAGGACTACATAGATTATAACCTAAACATTCAAAATATGCATTTTATTTGTCATAAAAATATGTTCAACATTTTTGAGCCATTTTGGTAAAATAAAATTTTACGAAAAATGTTCCATGTAAAGGGTAGTTTAGGGCGGAGGGATTTTCTTCAAAATATCCTTTAAGGATATTAAATATAAATGCCAACTTTGGTTTTTAACCGACTTTTAATTTTAGAGTTGATGTTTACAGGCGCGCGCGCGCGCACACACACACAGACACACACGCACACACAGACACACGCACACACAGACACACACACACACAGACACACACGCACACACAGACACACGCACACACAGACACACACACACTCGCAGACACAAACACACAGGGATGCTTTCCTAAAAATTATTTCTTTTGGATTCGGGGGCCCTCAAAACATATATTTCTGGTGAATACGACGTCAAAGATTTAGGTCGAATACAATACTTCCCCTACTTACTAAACGTCGTAGAGAAAGTAAATAAAAAATCTGATGTGTTGCACTCACATGACTTTCTCTACTCTTGTACTAACCATTCTTACAAACTCATATTCATATATCTTCTTCGTATTAGTTGAGATAAACATTTGTACAATTAATTACGTTATTGCTTATTTCCTTGTAGGTACAAGGGGAATATTACAATACAGTAGGCCTTGAGCGATAGTCAAATATTTTAAAGTTTTGAGATCCCGTTCTCTTTGCACGCTTAGGATATAAAAAATGAACAACGATGTTCCATTTCACGAAAGTTTTGTTTTCCGAAACTCGCACACACAACAAGGAATATCTCCGAAATTGTTCACCTAACAATGTCTAACATAAGCACAAGACGATGAAAATGTCCAATAATTGCATTTGTGAGGAAGGGATGTCCCTGACAAAGGCGACGCCGACATTCAAAGGGTTACATGGCCCCGAGCAGTGTCTTAAGAAAAAGTTACGGGGATGACGTCTAGATGGCTGTTCCAGTCCAATGCACCCCGGTTCCCCTTATCAGCTCTTGTTATGACTCCATTTATGGGGGAAGAGCGAGAGAATTGCTGGCCTATGGGCTTCCTGTAGGCCTTTCATGGAACAAGTGACAGTTGTAAGTTTTCCTTCACGTATTAGTGCCAGCTTTGATCTGATTTTATATGCTGGAACTGTACAGTCTACGACCATAATGCTTTGTACAACTGGGATTAGTTAGGATTTGGGTTTTACTATGAAAGACAGCAGGTGTATAATCTAACTGACTGTGACACGAGTGTAAGCTTAGCGTGTCAGTGTCTGAACGGAAAAATTATACACGTGTTACATATGGTTTATATAATTCTAGCATTAAAATAGTTAAAAACTATAGATACAATGAGAATATGGGAATATACTATACTTAGCTGACAGTAAAATCTTTTAGGAGCCGTAAAGACGATACGTGCCCCAAAAGAAAACCAGAACTTCGGGAACTTTCGCTATCTTACACAATCTGGGAAGTTTGTTTATAAGCGAATGCCTGGCGGTGGGGTTAAAATCTTTAGCGAGTTAGTGAGTTAGCCAGTGTGACGAAAAGGTGTTCTCAGAGTGAGTTTGTGGCAACTATAGTGAAGAGCAGTGAGTGTTGATGCAGTAAGAGATTAGAGAAGTCTTGAGTTCGACTGTGCAGTGAGAGAACTGTCGGAAGAAGAGGCTACGTCGGGCGTATTTTCTCACACTGCTACGTCACGAAAAAAAGGGAAACGAAAGTCAACAGCGTGAACCTCGGCTAAAGTTGAAGTAGAGAATGAGTAAAGTAACAGGGCAATGTCACACTATTACTTTCCGCGGCTGTACCGTACATTCATTAATACGACTTCATATTTTCACTGTATCTTTTGTAGAGTTCCAAACATGTGAAGAGCACGCAAAGGAACTCGCGTGCACTTGGTTTCTGTAGTGTTCATTTGTTGCTGCGCATTGAAGGTATCAAATGACGTCGGATTTGGTCTTTTGTTAGAAGCGTTCTCCCCCTTGACGACGCACGTCGTACTTTATGTAAAGTTCACGCACATTCAAAGGTCGAAATCAGTGAACCGCGCGCGCGCTGATAGATCCAGCTAGCGATCTTATTGGTTTTCCGACTCATCCTCCTGGAAACGTGATATCTGCTAAACAAACTTGTGCGGTGTCTAACAACATCTGTTTTCATCTTTTTCCTTTCAAACAGAAATACTCCACGCTACAGAAATTTTACTGCTTATGACATTCAAAGACCAAAACAGAACTGACCAAACAAAACAACACTGCTCACAAACTCGCATACGTTTCCCAACTGGGAAAGAGAAAATCAAAGGTACTGCATTCACAGAACTTTTCCCACTCACTCTTCTACAAGTTGTTCTTATAAAAGGGAAAGTATTGTATTCGACCAACATTTCGATGTCAAGATTTTACCGGAAATATGTTTCCAGCCCCGCCCCCCTGGGGCACTAAGGCATTTTAAGAATAAAGTCCGCGCGCGCGCGCGTGTGTGTGTGTGTCTGAACAGTATAACTCATGAACCAAAAGTCGGTTAAAAACAAGTATTTAAGTTTAACATCTTTCAAGGATGCAACACGAAGATTTTTAATAAAATTCCTCTACCCTAAACTTCCGTTTAAATATAAAATTTTTGGAAAATTTTGATTTTCTCAAAAATAGCTCGAGCAATTTTGATTAAAATTCCATGTGAGATAGCTTTATGGTAAATTAAAAGTATATTTTGAATTGGCTATAGGCCATCTAGCCCTAATTACTCTTGATAACCTTTGCATAGCTGGTAAACCGTAAGAGATAGGCCAAATCTTAGTATACAAAAATCTTGATTTTAAAACATACAATTTATGTATAATTTTTTTTTGTAGAATGAACCATTTCGGAGATATATTTTGTGAGGTGTCGTGCAAAGAGAACGGAATCTCAAAGCTTTAAAATATTTGACTATCGCTCAAAGTCTACTGTATTCTAATATTACCCTTGTACCTACAAGGAAATGAGCAATAAGATAATTTGTACAAATGTTTATCTCAACTAACACGAAACTTTGTAAGAATGGTTTGTACAAGAGAAGATTTCTGGATTATCGTTTCACACATTTTTCTCTAAAATTTTCTTTTTGTAGAAAGCATGTTTTTGCTGTCAAATTCCGGTATTCAATTTTTTGTTGTGGAACATAACCTCTACTTATCTTTATTTCAATTAATACAGAAAGTGAGGATCAAATATCTGTGTTGTTAAGAAGAGTATGTGTTTAAGAATGAGTTTAAAGAAAACAGCGCCTGGAGTCCCGCTGAGAAGGTTACTGAGTATGTAAACAAAACAACGAGAAACCTGGAAACCAAATGTACGACATCTGCAGTGTGTATCTTGTGTTTGTGGCGCTGCCGTCGCCGCCGCACAAACAAACTTCTTTTGTTTCCTCACACCGTCAGCTCTACCAACATAAAGATTTCTGCTACTATTAACTTACTCTCTCCTTGTAGCGTATAGTAACATAAGGGTTATAAAAGCCAGTGTTTTTCTTTCATTTTACATTGCCCATTTTAACATTTAGATTTCGGCGTATTAGAAGAAATATAAAAGGCCATGAATTTGTTCCAAGTGTAAGAGTTTGTAAGAATGGTTAGTAAGACTAGTAAAATAAAATTGTTAAATACATTTGTGTGTTTAATCAGGTAAATAACAAACTAAAAGGACATGTTTTAAAAAATGTATTGAGGTGTGGAACTTTAGGCACAGAATAATAAAATTCGTCTTTAAAATTTATTAACAACATTGAAGACTTAACGTTTGAAGATTAAATAATTTTGTAAACTACCAGAAGTAATGATTCGTATATAATGCTTAAGGATTAATATATAAATACTTTTATGAGCTCATTTACTGTAAAACCTGAGTTCTTTTACGTAAATGTTTTTAAAAATGCACAGTGTGAAGGGCGGCGTCGTTAAAAGAATGAATTTAGGCAATAAAAATTAATATTTAAATAGTTATGCAAGTTATACTTTGAAAGTTGACAGAAATGAACTATTATTTACCTGAAGTTATTTGGAGAAGTTCTTGAAAAGCACAACATTGGTTTCCAGCACACAGGAAAACATTCGCGTTCACTCACAATCTTGCCCAAGGTTACTGACCTTTCAACTGTCAAAAGAGTATCAAAGGTCGGAAGCGCCCTGTGTTCTCCTTGTACAGGTAACCAGAATTTGTTTGACGGACCTCGGGATAGTGTGCTACAAGTGGTTAGTGAAATGGGATGACAGAGTACTGGGCAGTTTTCTTGAATTTACATAATATGCCACGAACGGGAAAACCTTGTTTAGTTCATCTGCTGTTTCATGGATTTATTCAGGTAAGAACATTACGTATGAATTTATTCCATGATAGTTGTTTAGTGAATATATGAACTCTAAGTTAGCTTTTTATCTTCTCTACTGCTAAGTAGAGCAAGTATTGTATTCCACCCAAAATAATCCCCCAAAAAACTGTGTGTGTGTGTGTGTGTGTGTGTGTGTGTGTGTGTGTGTGTGTGTGTGTGTGTGTGTGTGTGTGTGTGTGTCAGTCTGTGGACAGCATAGCTCAAAAACAAAAAGTTGGTTAAAAACCAAAGTTGGTATTTAAGTTTAATGTCTTTTAAGGATGCGACACGAAGATTTTGAAAAAAATAGCCCCACCATAAACTACCCTTTACATGGAATATTTTTCGAAAGTTCTGATTTTCTTGAAAATGCTTCTAACGATTTTGATTAAAATGTCATATGTTTGAGATATTTTGATGAAAATGAAATGTATATCTTGAATTTTCTGGCTGTAGCATAAGTAGTCCTGTTTACTCTGGATGACTTTTGAATAACTCGTAAACCCTAAGAGATAGACAAAATCTTATTGTACAAAAAATGTAGATCTTGCTAAAACACACAATTTATGTCGCATACATTTTTTTGTAGAGTGAACCATTTCGGAGATACTGCTTGCTATTTGTGTCAGTTTCGGAAAACTTACCTGAAATGGAACAGGGTTGTTCATTGTTTTATATGTTAAATGTGCAAAGAGAACGGAATCTCAAAGCTTTAAAAGCTTTGACTATCGCACAAACCCTAAGATAATTTCTACAAATGTTTATCTCAACTAACACGAAGAAGATATAGAAATAAGAGTTTGTAAGAATGGTTAGTACAAGAGTAGAGAAAGTCATGTGAGTGCAACAGTCCTTAAGATAGAATCCCTCTTTATGAAGATGCCCCTGTTGCTTCTTTCTGTGCTCACTGACTTTTCCAAGCCACCCTCGTTCTTGTTGAAGTGGGGTTTAAAGGAAAGCTAAACTTTTGCATGGGATAAAAACAGTCTAGTTTACGGATCACGGCGTCCTGTGGCGGTCCGTAACGCAGTGTTCCTTCGTGCCTTGCATGTAGACGGATCATAAGGGGAGGTTCGCATCCAACAAACAAGATACTTGACTCCAGGCTCGCCCGCCAGCCAGCCAGCCAGCCAGCCAGCCAGCCCGCCAGCCAGCCAGCCAGCCAGCCGGGCATCCACTCAACCTGTAATACCTTCCTTACCTCTTCTAATAATTACACATTCATAGCAAGCTCTCTTAACTGGCGTTTCACCATTTAATACAGTAGAACACCGAAATAATGTTGTTCTTGGGGGGACACGTTATATCGGGCGTCTACTATACTTTCATGTAGAGGTATCACTATAGAGGTGCGAACATCATTAGACTCATGTAAATGTCTACGGTAAATATCTGATGTGTTGCACTCACATGACTTTCTCTACTCTTGTACTAACCATTCTTACAAACTCTTATTCCTGTATCTTCTTCATGTTAGTTGAGATAAACATTTGTACAAATTATCTTATTATTTCCTTGTAGGTACAAGGGGAATATTAGAATATAGTAGGTTTTGTGCGATAGTCAAATGTTTGAGATTCTGTTGTCTTTGCACACTTAAGATATAAAAAAAGAAATTAACGATGATCCATTTCACGAAAGTTTTAAGTTTTCCGAAACACACACGTAACAAGGAATATCTCCGAAATGATTCACCCTACAAGAAAATTTATTGAGACATAAATTGTGTATTTTAGCAAGATCTACATTTTTTGTATAGTATGATTTGGTCTATCTCTAACGGTTTACCAGTTATGCAAAAGCCGTCCAGAGTAAATACGACTACAGGGGCTATAGCCAGAAAATTCAAGATATACATTTCATTTGTCATAAAATATTTCAAACATATGGCATTTTAATGAAAATCATTAAGAGACATTTTCAAGAAAATCAAAATTTTTGAAAATTTTCCATGTAAAGGGCAGTTTAGGGTGGGGCTATTTTCTTCAAATCTTCGTGTCGCATCCTTGAACGACATTAAACTTAAATACCAACTTTGGTTTTTAACCGACTTTTCGTTTTTGAGTTATGCTGTCTACAGACTGACAGACTGACACACACACGGACCTTTTTCTAAAAATGCTTTTTTTTTGGATTCAGGGGGCCTCAAAACATGTATTTCCGGTGAAATCTCGACTTCGAATTTTTGGGTGGAATACAATACTTCCCCTACTTACCTACCAGTAGAGAAAGTAAAAACGAAAAGTCTGTTAAAAACGAAAGTTCATATTTAAGTTTAATATCTTTGAAGAATGCGCCTTGAAGATTTTGAAGAAAATTGCTCCACCCTCAACTACCCTTTATATGGAAAATGTTTCGAAAATTTTGATTTTCTAGAAAATGGTTTTAACGATTTTGATTAAAATGTCATAAGTTTTAGATACTTTTATGACAAATGAAATGTATATCTTGAATTTTCTGGCTATAGCCCCTGTAGTCGTATTTACTTTGGATGACTTTTGCATAACTAGTAATACAGAGTAGGCAGAAAATGTAAATCTCGTTAAAGCACGGAGTTTATATCTGATATTTTTTATCTGTAACGGACCATTTCCGAGATATTCATTATTATGTTATAAGTTTGATAGATAGGAGAGCGTTACTCATGGCTATGCAATAATATTGGATTATCACTTACGATTTTTGTTTATATAAAAATTTCATTTCTTATTCCTGCTTAGATTCTGGAAGTATAAGTTGTGAATGTGTGTCTGAATTTAGTATAAATATAGCATCGTGATGGATTGACACTCATAGACCAAGACTTCAAAAAGAATCCGGCTATTAATTTAGAGATATCTGTTTAAAGTTAAGAAATGCTAAAATCTAAGTGAAAGAAAATGAGGTCTAATGTGTGGAATAATTGTGAAGGACAATTCAGAAGGGTGCGTTGATCATTAACGCACTTTATTTAGGCATAAAATATATGATCCTGTTTTTGAGGGGGTAGCTAATCATTTCCTCGTGATCGTTAAGGCATTTTTCCTTGTAGGGGCGCGGGGGGGGGGGGGGGGTGAGGAAGCAGTTAGACGGATTCTGGGATGGCATCCGGGTGGTTGAACATTTCAACGTTTTCAAACCTTCTTGACTTGCAAATTAGTAATCAATAAGTTTTGCATTGAGATGGTTGAGTAATGGGTGCAGCCTATTTCAAAGGAGAGCCTTGACGGAGATAAATTGCTGCTCACGTTCATTTTTCAAAAAAACGGTTTCACTTTTCAATGAATATGTTTATTACTTACGGAACAGAGGAGGGGGGGGGGTGGAAAAGAGTTGACGCTGCAAGAAAATAAAACACGAGCATGAATGAGAAATTCCTTTCCTTCGTATTCACGTATGTTCTTCTTCAGGGGGTTGAGCGAGCGAGCGAGCGAGCGTCGATTTATCATACGCCATAGCGACGGTTAAACCGCCAGCTATTCATTTAAAAGCCTGCTGGTCTTGTGGTGAAATTTCATGTCAAGGGCTTCAAAAGCGTCTTTTAATAATTTTAAAAAGAATGCTTTGGGGTTGAACTGCTCATTTGATATCAACAATAGTGTCGGAGGCGTTTCATTTGAACCTACAGTGTCTCGGTCTGGGTGGCTTAGTGGTTAGGCAGCTGCCTGTTGCTCTCAAGTTCCCGGGTTTAAACCCGCCCCACACCGATACTTAAATAAGATTCGAATAGGCATGGTTGTTGAAGGTCAGAGAAAGTGACAATCAAATGTGAATGTAGTAAAGGATGGGAAGGGCCCACGTAAAATAACCTGTGATGGGACTACATTACAATAAAATTGCATGAATTGTAGCTACTAACACATTTATTGTCAAATGTTAATATAATATGAAAATAACAAACTACTGTTAGAATGTTCCAAACTTTTGGTTGAACACCTTAATTACATTATATGATTTAAAAGCGACAGCCCCGTGTCCGTAAATTCACTTAAAAACTCTCCCTGTACGAAATTCCGGCACACTGAGGGCTTCCATATCATCCTAGCAGTTCAAAAATATCTTAAAAAAAGCAAAATAATTTTAAGTTCTTGAAATTCCATATTTAGTGTGACATCAACAAAACAAATAACAAATTAACTTGGTCTTCAAATATTTATAAACGATCAGGATGTCTCTGAAAGCGCCCACAATCGAATTCAAATCCCATATATCGTTTGTAGCAATCAATATTTCGTACTATCACTCCCTGGCCTAGCTGCAATCGATGAGTGTTTAGAATCTTTTTCTATCTATTCCGGGCGCGGTACAGATCAACTACTTATATATAAGGTTACAAGATGGCCTGAGTACTGTATATTGATATTGATAAATGTTTCTCAAACAGTTGCGTTCATATATGTGCAATATACTGTGTATTTCTATTGACTTGTTCAAAGTTCACAGACATTTATGTCTATTAACGAACTCACTGAACGCAGTTGAATCAAATCTCACAGAAGGCTCATCATAGTTTCATAAAATAGATGAACTGGATATATAGCACCACAATCCAAAGGACCATATTAAGTCTAAATTGATAGTAAAAATGAAAATAGATGGTAATAACGAATTTGCTGCCATCTATCCATAGACGATGAAGGCAAGTAGACTGCACATCGCCCTAATGCCATCTGCCTATGATAACTAGCAGCAGACATACAGTGTAAGGTCTGTGCGGAACAGATCGACCCAAGGTGAGCATAGGCATCAGACCAAACACCGTACCACGTGATAGGTATCGGCTAACACATCCGTTTCGATATACACTCGCGGGCTCTTGCACTATTACGTCTTATCTTTTTTAGCGTTTTAACTCTAGTGTTTTACTTTCACTTTTTGCTGTTTTGTTTTACCTCTAGCATCTGAGTTTTTAACCTGGCACATTGGAAGTACCTTTTAGCGTTTTAACTCTTTATTGTTTTAACACACTTTTTAAGGTTTCTCCTGTTTTGACATTCACTTTTAAAGGCTTTAACTCAGGCATGGGCACGAGAGGAGAGGTAGCGATTGAACTTGCCTTACTCAACCCACATACCCTTTCCGGGTTGTAGGTTGTTCGGATACAACACGTGTTGTTGGTGGGTTCGTTCCACCAGCGCGGTAGTAATTTCTACGCTGTTCTTAATTATTTTGTTTATATTAAACATATTTTGCACTCACTCACTGACTCACTCCTACCGAGATTTCAGTGGAAATACATATTTAAAGACTTTTCAAATAAAAAATGTGATTTTAGAATTATGAGTGTGTCAAGTTTGTCTGCCTCTCTTTGTGACCAGCATAGGTAACTCAAAAAGTAACCTCAGTTTTGATGTTTAAGTTCCGGCCCTTCAAAGGAAGTGACAGCACCATCTTCCCATTGGCAACTACTCTTGTAGTAATTTTCAAAAATTTTGATTTTCTCAGAAAATTACATTTTCATTGAAATGCCATACATTTAAAACAATTTAATAACATTGTGTGTCTTGAATGTTGTGATAATGTCCTCTAAACTCCTCTTCATTGTCAATGACTGTCGAAACCGGTCGATGTGCAGATGTTCCGTACCACGACTTACGGAGAGCTTGAGGATTCTTTTTCTTGTGCCTCGAGCACAGTGCGGATGTATTACTCGTATAAGGAACATTATTGACGAAAATGCCTTCAACACTTTATTTGAATACAGATATTGCAATATACAAGTGTATTTTACATATTTTATGGCTAAGGCATCAATCCATGGCCATGGTTTTCTTCGTTGTTCATTTTTCAGACAAGTGAAGTCAGTCAATCATTCCAGAGGGTTTACGTAAGAAATACTGCTTCACGGGTAATGGACGAAACTTTATTTTAAATAAACGTGCAGTTTGTAGACAAGTACATTTTACACCGAATGAAGACAACTTCACAAGTTTGTGTTTATTTTTGGAAGTGTAAAATAAATACAAGTGAGTTGCTTTGAAAATGAAAGTAGTCTTATATTCTTGCAAGATGCTGAAATTAAAGCTTATCGTATTCGGTATTTATGCTATTCTGTGCAGAGGCACACAAACACACACACACACACACCCACACACACACAAACACACACACAAACACAAACACATATATTACAACATTCAAATCGAAGTTTTTGTTGGAACACAATACTTCTACATGCTCTAAGTACGTAGAAGAGACAATAAAAATAGACAATATTCCACGAGTGTTTCCTGTCTTGTGGTTGTTATCAATATCCTGTTGACGTCAGATGCATAGAGGTTAAACAGCACGAACAGTTTCCCTGGTAAATCAGAGTACTTTGAAACAGACACTGGACTCACAACATACTCGTATTTGGAGACTGGCTCTAGCAGTTTTCAGTTGCAAGGTATCGTTATTTTCATTATTTTGTATCGTAAGTATATGTCAACACAGATAGGCGTTAGCACAAGTAGGACCGTAGAAATTGTGAACCTCTTAATGTCGTTGGGGTCATTTGGATCCAAAGTGCGACTTGTAGCCAATGTTATCAACTTTAGTCATGACAAGACTTACAAATAGATGCAGTCATGTTAGATACTTTATTTAGTAATTGAAAATAATATTAATCATACAAAGAAATAAAGAGCATGTTAATACAGGGGTTCGTAATACATATATTTGAACTATACAAAATAGTCCCATCCTAAACTACCCTGTAAATGGAAAAATTTTCGAACATTTTAATTTTCTTGAAAATGACTATCGATTTTCATTAAAACACCATATGTCTGAGCTATTTGTATGACAAATGAAATGTATATTCTGAATTTTCTGGCTATAGCCCCTGTAGTCGTATTTACTCTGGACGACTTTTGCATAACTGGTAAACCGTTAGAGATAGACCAAATCATCCTATACAAAAAATGTAGATCTTGCTAAAATACTCAATTTATGTCTCAATAAATTTTCTTGTAGGGTGAACCATTTCGGAGATATTCCTTGCTATGTGTGTGAGTTTCGGAAAGCAAACTTTCGTGAAACGGTACATCATGGTTCATTTTTTTAAATGTTAAACGTGCAAAGAGAACGGAATCACGATCAATTCTTTCGCTGAAACTAGTAAAGGAAATATTGTGAAGTAAGACACAAGTTCAGTAATGTGTCCTGAAGTTTGTAACTGTACTCTGTTGACAAGTATTGTTTGTTTTACAGGATGACGTCAGCAGTGTTGCGCTACTTCCTTACAACAAGTATGATGATCTGGACCACCTCTACAACAATGTGTCCTGAAGTTTGTAACTGTACTCTGTTGACAAGTATTGTTTGTTTTACAGGATGACGTCAGCAGTGTTGAGCTACTTCCTTACAGCAAGTATGGTGATCTGGACCAGCTCTACAACAATGTGTCCTGAAGTTTGTAACTGTACTCTGTTGACAAGTATTGTTTGTTTTACAGGATGACGTCAGCAGTGTTACGCTACTTCCTTACAGCAAGTATGGTGATCTGGACCACCTCTACAACAATGTGTCCTGAAGTTTGTAACTGCACTCTGCTGACAAGTATTGTTTGTTTTACAGGATGACGTCAGCAGTGTTGCGCTACTTCCTTACAGCAAGTATGGTGATCTGGACCACCTCTACAACAATGTGTCCTGAAATTTGTAACTGCACTCTGTTGACAAGTATTGTTTGTTTTACAGGATGACGTCAGCAGTGTTGTGCTACTTGCTTACAGCAAGTATGGGGATATGGACCACCTCTACAACAATGTGTCCTGAAGTTTGTAACTGTACTCTGTTGACAAGTATTGTTTGTTTTACAGGATGACGTCAGCAGTGTTACGCTACTTCCTTACAGCAAGTATGGTGATCTGGACCACCTCTACAACAATGTGTCCTGAAGTTTGTAACTGCACTCTGCTGACAAGTATTGTTTGTTTTACAGGATGACGTCAGCAGTGTTGCGCTACTTCCTTACAGCAAGTATGGTGATCTGGACCACCTCTACAACAATGTGTCCTGAAATTTGTAACTGTACTCTGTTGACAAGTATTGTTTGTTTTACAGGATGACGTCAGCAGTGTTGAGCTACTTCCTTACAGCAAGTATGGTGATCTGGACCAGCTCTACAACAATGTGTCCTGAAGTTTGTAACTGTACTCTGTTGACAAGTATTGTTTGTTTTACAGGATGACGTCAGCAGTGTTACGCTACTTCCTTACAGCAAGTATGGTGATCTGGACCACCTCTACAACAATGTGTCCTGAAGTTTGTAACTGCACTCTGCTGACAAGTATTGTTTGTTTTACAGGATGACGTCAGCAGTGTTGCGCTACTTCCTTACAGCAAGTATGGTGATCTGGACCACCTCTACAACAATGTGTCCTGAAATTTGTAACTGTACTCTGTTGACAAGTATTGTTTGTTTTACAGGATGACGTCAGCAGTGTTACGCTACTTCCTTACAACAAGTATGATGATCTGGACCACCTCTACAACAATGTGTCCTGAAGTTTGTAACTGTACTCTGTTGACAAGTATTGTTTGTTTTACAGGATGACGTCAGCAGTGTTGAGCTACTTCCTTACAGCAAGTATGGTGATCTGGACCACCTCTACAACAATGTGTCCTGAAGTTTGTAACTGCACTCTGTTGACAAGTATTGTTTGTTTTACAGGATGACGTCAGCAGTGTTGTGCTACTTGCTTACAGCAAGTATGGGGATATGGACCACCTCTACAACAATGTGTCCTGAAGTTTGTAACTGTACTCTGTTGACAAGTATTGTTTGTTTTACAGGATGACGTCAGCAGTGTTGTGCTACTTCCTTACAGCAAGTATGGTGATCTGGACCACCTCTACAACAATGTGTCCTGAAGTTTGTAACTGCACTCTGTTGTCAAGTATTGTTTGTTTTACAGGATGACGTCTGCAGTGTTGCGCTACTTCCTTACAGCAAGTATGGTGATATGGACCACCTCTACAACAATGTGTCCTGAAGTTTGTAACTGTACTCTATTGACAAGTATTGTTTGTTTTACAGGATGACGTCAGCAGTGTTACGCTACTTCCTTACAGCAAGTATGGTGATCTGGACCACCTCTACAACAATGTGTCCTGAAGTTTGTAACTGTACTCTGTTGACAAGTATTGTTTGTTTTACAGGATGACGTCAGCAGTGTTGCGCTACTTCCTTACAGCAAGTATGGTGATCTGGACCACCTCTACAACAATGTGTCCTGAAGTTTGTAACTGTACTCTGTTGACAAGTATTGTTTGTTTTACAGGATGACGTCAGCAGTGTTGTGCTACTTCCTTACAGCAAGTATGGTGATCTGGACCACCTCTACAACACTGTGTCCTGAAGATTGTAACTGTACTCTGTTGACAAGTATTGTTTGTTTTACAGGATGACGTCAGCAGTGTTGTGCTACTTCCTTACAGCAAGTATGGTGATCTGGACCACCTCTACAACAATGTGTCCTGAAGTTTGTAACTGTACTCTGTTGACAAGTATTGTTTGTTTTACAGGATGACGTCAGCAGTGTTGTGCTACTTCCTTACAGCAAGTATGGTGATCTGGACCACCTCTACAACAATGTGTCCTGAAGTTTGTAACTGTACTCTATTGACAAGTATTGTTTGTTTTATAGGATGACGTCAGCAGTGTTACGCTACTTCCTTACAGCAAGTATGGTGATCTGGACCACCTCTACAACAATGTGTCCTGAAGTTTGTAACTGTACTCTATTGACAAGTATTGTTTGTTTTATAGGATGACGTCAGCAGTGTTACGCTACTTCCTTACAGCAAGTATGGTGATATGGACCACCTCTACAACAATGTGTCCTGAAGTTTGTAACTGTACTCTATTGACAAGTATTGTTTGTTTTACAGGATGACGTCAGCAGTGTTACGCTACTTCCTTACAGCAAGTATGGTGATCTGGACCACCTCTACAACAATGTGTCCTGAAGTTTGTAACTGTACTCTGTTGACAAGTATTGTTTGTTTTACAGGATGACGTCAGCAGTGTTGTGCTACTTCCTTACAGCAAGTATGGTGATCTGGACCACCTCTACAACAATGTGTCCTGAAGTTTGTAACTGCACTCTGTTGACAAGTATTGTTTGTTTTACAGGATGACGTCAGCAGTGTTGTGCTACTTCCTTACAGCAAGTATGGTGATCTGGACCACCTCTACAACAATGTGTCCTGAAGTTTGTAACTGTACTCTATTGACAAGTATTGTTTGTTTTACAGGATGACGTCAGCAGTGTTACGCTACTTCCTTACAGCAAGTATGGTGATCTGGACCACCTCTACAACAATGTGTCCTGAAGTTTGTAACTGTACTCTGTTGACAAGTATTGTTTGTTTTACAGGATGACATCAGCAGTGTTGTGCTACTTCCTTACAGCAAGTATGGTGATCTGGACCACCTCTACAACAATGTGTCCTGAAGTTTGTAACTGTACTCTGTTGACAAGTATTGTTTGTTTTACAGGATGACGTCAGCAGTGTTGAGCTACTTCCTTACAGCAAGTATGGTGATCTGGACCACCTCTACAACAATGTGTCCTGAAGTTTGTAACTGCACTCTGTTGACAAGTATTGTTTGTTTTACAGGATGACGTCAGCAGTGTTGAGCTACTTCCTTACAGCAAGTATGGTGATATGGACCACCTCTACAACAATGTGTCCTGAAGTTTGTAACTGCACTCTGTTGTCAAGTATTGTTTGTTTTACACGATGACGTCAGCAGTGTTGTGCTACTTCCTTACAGCAAGTATGGTGATATGGACCACCTCTACAACAATGTGTCCTGAAGTTTGTAACTATACTCTATTGACAAGTATTGTTTGTTTTACAGGATGACGTCTGCAGTGTTGTGCTACTTGCTTACAGCAAGTATGGTGATATGGACCACCTCTACAACAATGTGTCCTGAAGTTTGTAACTGCACTCTGTTGACAAGTATTGTTTGTTTTACAGGATGACGTCAGCAGTGTTGTGCTACTTCCTTACAGCAAGTATGGTGATATGGACCACCTCTACAACAATGTGTCTTGAAGTTTGTAACTGCACTCTGCTGACAAGTATTGTTTGTTTTACAGGATGACGTCAGCAGTGTTGTGCTACTTGCTTACAGCAAGTATGGTGATATGGACCACCTCTACAACAATGTGTCCTGAAGTTTGTAACTGTACTCTGTTGACAAGTATTGTTTGTTTTACAGGATGACGTCTGCAGTGTTGTGCTACTTCCTTACAGCAAGTATGGTGATCTGGACCACCTCTACAACAATGTGTCCTGAAGTTTGTAACTGTACTCTGCTGACAAGTATTGTTTGTTTTACAGGATGACGTCAGCAGTGTTGAGCTACTTCTTTACAGCAAGAATGGTGATCTGGACCACCTGTACAACAATGTGTCCTGAAGTTTGTAACTGCACTCTGTTGACAAGTATTGTTTGTTTTACAGGATGACGTCAGCAGTGTTGTGCTACTTCCTTACAGTAAGTATGGTGATCTGGACCACCTCTACAACAATGTGTCCTGAAGTTTGTAACTGCACTCTGTTGACAAGTATTGTTTGTTTTACAGGATGACGTCAGCAGTGTTGTGCTACTTCCTTACAGCAAGTATGGTGATCTGGACCACCTCTACAACAATGTGTCCTGAAGTTTGTAACTGTACTCTGTTGACAAGTATTGTTTGTTTTACAGGATGACGTCAGCAGTGTTGCGTTACTTGCTTACAGCAAGTATGGTGATCTGGGCCACATCTACAACAATGTGTCCTGAAGTTTGTAACTGTACTCTGTTGACAAGTATTGTTTGTTTTACAGGATGACGTCTGCAGTGTTGCGCTACTTCCTTACAGCAAGTATGGTGATCTGGACCACCTCTACAACAATGTGTCCTGAAGTTTGTAACTGCACTCTGTTGACAAGTATTGTTTGTTTTACAGGATGACGTCTGCAGTGTTGCGCTACTTCCTTACAGCAAGTATGGTGATCTGGACCACCTCTACAACAATGTGTCCTGAAGTTTGTAACTGCACTCTGTTGACAAGTATTGTTTGTTTTACAGGATGACGTCAGCAGTGTTGTGCCACTTCCTTACAGCAAGTATGGTGATCTGGACCACCTCTACAACAATGTGTCCTGAAGGTTGTAACTGTACTCTGTTGACAAGTATTGTTTGTTTTACAGGATGACGTCAGCAGTGTTGAGCTACTTCCTTAGAGCAAGTATGGTGATCTGGACCACCTCTACAACAATGTGTCCTGAAGTTTGTAACTGCACTCTGTTGACAAGTATTGTTTGTTTTACAGGATGACGTCAGCAGTGTTGCGTTACTTGCTTACAGCAAGTATGGTGATCTGGACCACCTCTACAACAATGTGTCCTGAAGTTTGTAACTGTACTCTGTTGACAAGTATTGTTTGTTTTACAGGATGACGTCAGCAGTGTTGCGCTACTTGCTTACAGCAAGTATGGTGATCTGGACCACCTCTACAACAATGTGTCCTGAAGTTTGTAACTGTACTCTGTTGACAAGTATTGTTTGTTTTACAGGATGACGTCAGCAGTGTTGAGCTACTTCCTTACAGCAAGTATGGTGATCTGGACCACCTCTACAACAATGTGTCCTGAAGTTTGTAACTGTACTCTGTTGACAAGTATTGTTTGTTTTACAGGATGACGTCAGCAGTGTTGAGCTACTTCCTTACAGCAAGTATGGTGATCTGGACCACCTCTACAACAATGTGTCCTGAAGTTTGTAACTGTACTCTGTTGACAAGTATTGTTTGTTTTACAGGATGACGTCAGCAGTGTTGCGCTACTTGCTTACAGCAAGTATGGTGATCTGGACCACCTCTACAACAATGTGTCCTGAAGTTTGTAACTGCACTCTGTTGACAAGTATTGTTTGTTTTACAGGATGACGTCAGCAGTGTTGCGCTACTTGCTTACAGCAAGTATGGTGATCTGGACCACCTCTACAACAATGTGTCCTGAAGTTTGTAACTGCACTCTGTTGACAAGTATTGTATGTTTTACAGGATGACGTCAGCAGTGTTGCGCTACTTGCTTACAGCAAGTATGGTGGTCTGGACCATTTCTACAACAATGTGTCCTGAAGTTTGTAACTGTACTCTGTTGACAAGTATTGTTTGTTTTACAGGATGACGTCAGCAGTGTTGCGCTACTTGCTTACAGCAAGTATGGTGATCTGGACCACCTCTACAACAATGTTTCCTGAAGTTTGTAACTGCACTCTGTTGACAAGTATTGTTTGTTTTACAGGATGACGTCAGCAGTGTTGCGCTACTTGCTTACAGCAAGTATGGTGATCTGGACCATCTCTACAACAATGTGTCCTGAAGTTTGTAACTGTACTCTGTTGACAAGCATTGTTTGTTTTACAGGATGACGTCAGCAGTGTTGCGCTACTTGCTTACAGCAAGTATGGTGATCTGGACCACCTCTACAACAATGTGTCCTGAAGTTTGTAACTGTACTCTGTTGACAAGCATTGTTTGTTTTACAGGATGACGTCAGCAGTGTTGCGCTACTTGCTTACAGCAAGTATGGTGATCTGGACCATCTCTACAACAATGTGTCCTGAAGTTTGTAACTGTACTCTGTTGACAAGTATTGTTTGTTTTACAGGATGACGTCAGCAGTGTTGTGCTACTTCCTTACAGCAAGTATGGTGATCTGGACCACTTCTGCAACAATGTGTCCTGAAGGTTGTGACTGCACAGACATCACATACGTCGAGTGTTGGAGTGTCCCTTTGGACGACTTAGCAACTTCAACATTGAATCTACCTAACGCCTCATTGGTAGAAATGCTTTATCTCGTTAATAACAACATTTCTGTAGTTAATGGACAATTCTTCTCAGGATTAAATGGTTTGCTACAGTTGTGGATTAGTTACAATGAAATGAGAGTGCTTCCGACACAACTCTTTCACCCTCTTAAGAAGTTGCTCCATCTCTGGCTCACCAAGAATAGAATTTCTACTTTATCTGGTGGTCTATTTACGAACTTACACCGACTTGCCGTTCTGGACTTAAGCATTAACGATTTAACGGAAATACAGCCAAACACATTTGCCTCACTACGTAAACTTGAAAAGCTTGATTTGAGATTTAACAGAATACATAAGATAACAAGAGACAGCTTCAGTGGACTAGGTAAGGTCAAGACACTCTACTTGCATTACAACCGAATTGAGGAGCTGGAAGAAGATATGTTTGAACACTTAGAATCACTACAAACCTTGTATTTAAACGACAATCGCATTTCTCAACTTCACGGAGCAGTTTTCTGCCGGTTGGAGTTAGAACATCTCCGGTTAGGCGGTAATAAAATCACTAATATTACCGAGAGTCTTTTTACTGGTTCTCCTTCATTTAGGTCGATAGATCTCAGCAATAATTCAATTGTTGAGATATCTAGTAATGCTTTCTACGGACAGTGCAACCTTTCTGACCTTCATCTAGGTTACAACAGGCTACATCTTCTTGATGTAAGTCTTTTTCAGGGATTGGAGGAACTGCGTTGTCTCACTCTCAGTAACAACAATTTAACAACAATTGAAACAGGAACATTTGAACATCTGAAAGCACTTAATTCCATATACATATCAGAAAACCCACTAAGGTGCAACTGTTATCTAAAAGAGACACTACTAGAGTGGAAGGAGAAAGGTGTTAGAGTACAAGGGTCCTGTGTTCCTCCAGAAGTAGATGTGGCCTGTAGTGGGTCCTCAAGAGTAACAAACAATTGTCTTCTACTGATATTATTTTGTGTTATATTGTCATTATTGGTAATCAAGTGAAGATGTGTAAGTTGAACTTAAATAATATATATTTTCATATAAAGTATTAATACACAGAATGTAGAAATTTAAATGTAGGTAAGCTCCAGAACCATTAGTCCTATTTTCTTAAAGGTTACATTCCCACCAGAACCAATGATCCGATTTTATCGAACGAACCGGGAAATTAAGAGTGCAGTAGACCTGTATTCCGGTTCCGGTGACTTTCGAAACAAAACAAAAATTTTTTTCGAGCAAGTGTAGGTGTATTGACAGTGCGGTTATCATATCGCCTCGATCTCTGCCAATAACTTGATCATATCAGTGAAATCTATCGGTTTGGCTACTATCAGATTGTTCCTGATCTGTTGGGGGTAATGACGTATCATTGCGTTTATGACTTCTTGTTCGCTCATTTGGGGTTCTATCGATTTTATTTTGTTGGCTAGCTTCAGAAAATACTCGGTATGTTGCCAGGATCACATTAGCGTCGCCGGTGTGCCGGAATTTCGTCCCGCAGGAGTTCTTTTACATATCATTGACATCTACTGACATGGAGCTATCGTGTTTAAGCACACTTAAAAACTATCGGCCTGGGCCGGATTTGAACCCACGATAAGGGGATTAGTAGGCCAGTGTCTAACCAACTGAGCCACCCAGAGTGACAAAAAATATGTACAAATACACTTCTAGAAATGTTTATTTGGATTAATATGAAATAAGATTAAGAGTTTGTAAGAATAGTTCGGTACACGAGTGAGTAGAGAAAGTCAGGTGAGTGCACATAAAAATGTTTATCTTATAGCACATACACACACACAGACACACACATAACAGACACCAGGAAATAAACACGATATCCTTACTCAGTATGAGTGCAGTGTATTTTGAAACAGGCTGTAGTATTGAATGTGCCGCCCGCTGAGAGTCCTGGATAGAAAAGAGAATTTAATTCTTCCCTTGAGGACGGGATCTGCTCAAGAAGTAGTGCACACATACTTGAGGAGACAAATGAGTCCTTGCAGCAGCGTGTGGAAGAATAGCTTTCTTTTAAAGGAAAAAAAGCTGTCTATTGATCATTTTTGCCCCGGGGTAGTATTTCACAATGTCCCTATCTGTCTTCAGCACTTTCCTTCATAACCACAAATTTGATGCAGGCGCCACCCTGCTGCATAATGTAACTGTGATTTACAGGCGTTTTACATTTTAAAAGTGCGCCTAACAGGCACATACTTCAAGCAGGCACGACTTGTTTACAAAAAACAGAAACGCTCTTTAAAAATGATCATCTTCGTAACAAAATTCTGTTTCACATACAGAGCGTTTGTTGGGACGCGTGGCCGGCCTAAAAGAATTTTTTGCGCAAAGGAAAGGGCGCTGCTTTCCGGTGAGTGGAGCATTTATAGCCGCTTAAACTCAAGCATATAATTTTTCATGCAAGTTACTAAAGACATACGCCTTATGTCGCAATTTCTCCAGAAATATTTTGAGTCCTCCTAAGCCAAAAGTAACTTTTTGCAACACTTAATACGCAAGTTAATAGTTGGGAACGCATGTTTGGTATTGTAAGCTAAATTTACAGTTCATTTATCAATTATCATGGCAAGAAGGTTATTATATATATATATATATATATATATATATATATATATATATATATATATATATATATATATATCGTTAAAACATTCAATTGATGTCAAATAAAATGTATTTAGCACCAACCATTTCCGAGATATTGCTTGTTATTAGTTTACATTTTCACTCTCATAACCAGTCCTTAAAAACTGACTATCGTTTAAGTATTCTGTATCGTATTCCTTTATACCCATTGCATCTGTAAGGAATTAGGTAATGAAACCATTACTGTAAACGTTATCTCAATTAACATGAAACAGAAGAATAAGGGTTTCAATGATAGTTTGTACAAGGGTAGAGAAAGTAATGTGAATGTAAAATATACAGTGTTTTACAAATTTATTGTTCGGAGAATTTCAAGGAGCAAGTTTCCAATGAAGTAAGTATAAAGAATGATGGGTAGAATGCAATGATGGAAGATTGCCCATACTTGAGGTAGAAAGCGCTTAAAGAAACAATAGTCTTTTATAAACGCAAGTGTAAATACACGCACTTGAATGTGCAAGGCAAATAATCTCTGACTGAAGATTCCTTTTGTGGGCAGACACTTTGTTTTAAAGCAGACATGTCAATATTTGAAGCAGCTTTCTTTCTCTCTGTTCCACTTACTAGTTCTTTAGCCATTTCTTCTATTTTTGGAAGGGAAAAAACCCATTAAGCTCCGGATCTGCAGAGCGTGAAGGATGAAAATGGTTTGCATAGATTTAGCGAGTGAAGGCCTGTCATTCAACGCTGGCTAAGTGTATCTTGACGTAACTTACTGAGGCGGTCTGTAAAAGTGGTGTCAGGCGTGGGATATCCGACTGCTTCAATCCCAGTTTGCGGGACAACTGAAAATCAAGCTAAGGACCTGAGAGACCTTATGTTTATTTAAATGTTATAGTTTTTGAACGAACGAACCTATGCAGTACCCTTACTACCAAATGTAATATCATACTTTTTCGATTGTTTGCTAGAGCGAAAAGCTTATCTGTTTACTTCTTTAGCTGCAAGAATGACTAATCGGCAGTTACGTGTCGCCGCACAGTTCACTCTGCGCAGGCGTACTAGCCCCCGCGTGACTAACGCTATTGTACCTGTCCACGCGAATAACGGAAGGTTAACAAAAACTCTGGAAAATATATAGTTTTGGATTCTTATGGATATAAAAATTTGGTTCTTGTAGATTAGTATATATGTGACCATTTATAACTCTTTCTTCTAGAAGCTAGATGTTTCCAAATATTTGCCAATTTTTCAGGGTTGCGTCCCGCTAGTTTTGTCAGCTGTTTGGAAATTTGTCAGGACGCACTGAAAATACTGTCAAAAATGTCAAGTTTATGCTTAATATTGTTAGTTTCTTTAACAAATTAAGCATTGGGGTTTCCCTTCGGCATTGACTAGAAAATATAAATATTCCCATTAAGAATTAAACAACATTTTGTAAGTAAGAAGCTATAATAACTACTCTGCTATCTGTTATAGCCTGCGTTGAGAACAGAGTGAGAGAGAGACAGTGTTAGTGTTATTCTCTGTCGTACACATGCAGTCGCAGTGGCCGCTACCTGAGTGCAGCACCGGCGCGTTCCAGCGCTGAAACGCCTGATTTCATCTAGTTTGTCTGTTAAAACTGATCTTTATTGTCTAATACCGTACACGAAGCTTCAGATTTACTAACGATCACGTAAAACCACTCACTTTCACCTGAAATTTGGATGTGTTGTGCAATAGGTGCTGCAAAAATAATAGAAACCAACGAGAGATGCACCTTTTTGTGAGGTAAGGATTTTAATGCGCCTGCGCCGGTACCATTTCCCTGTCCACTCAGAGAGCCCGTGAGTGGGTTACCTTACATTTTAATGACCCTATACTCCTTATAAGCCTAGCTTTTACTTCGTTCTTGGAGGAACATTGTCTTCCAGAAGTGAACGTAAGAACCGCCCCCTCCCCTTCACTCAACAATGGCATGATATTGTATTATTCACACAGAAACCCAATACACCGTGGTAACGAAGTTCATCTCTACCCCAGATGATGAGCCTGGACGAGTGACTATGTTTGCCTAACTGTGAGTAATGCAGCGGAAGAAGAAGAGGGGGATGTCCGCTGTGTTTCTCCCCTTTATTTGATGTCGTGATGTTTTCTATGTTCGCCCGGCTGTATCTGCTACCAGTGATACGCCCCATCTTTTCGCTACATGCCCCGCACAATGCGCGAAATTTCACAAAATAGCTCAAATGTTATACGCATGGGTCATTCAGTAAATACACCCAAAACTTCCATATCAAGTCGATATCGTTTTTTCTTGAAAATGGCTCTAACGATTTCGATTAAAATGTCATATGTTTGAGATATTTTGACGACAAATAAAATGTATATCTTGAATTTTCTGGCTATATCCCCTGTAGTCGTATTTACTCTGGACGACTTTTGCATAACTGGTAAACCCTTAGAGATAGACCAAATCATACTGTACAAATATGTAGATCTTGCTAAAATACACAATTTATTTCTCAATAAATTTTATTGTAGGGTGAACCATTTCGGAGATATGTTATGTGAGTGAGTTTCTGAAAACTTAAAACTTCCGTGAAATGGAACATCGTTGTTCATTTTTTTATATGTTACGTGTACAAAGAGAACGGAATCTCAAAGCTTTAAAAGAATTTACTATCGCACAAAGTCTACTGTATTCTAATATTCCCCTTGTACCTACAAGGAAATAAGCAATAAGATAATTTGTACAAATGTTTATCTCAACTAACACGAAGAAGATATAGGAATAAGAGTTTGTAAGAATGGTTAGTACAAGAGTAGAGAAAGTCATGTGAGTGCAACACAACAGATTTTTCTATATAATCATCACTCAAATGCTGCAAAAAGTTCCATAATACTCGTCATTCATTGATTTTCCTTTTTGGAGATACAAATTCTCCCACGTGCATCCCAAAGAACCGACGCCAAAATATTCCCTGCAAATGAGACTGCATTCGCCTTCTTTGGAGCCGATTCTGCCCTTTGAATCCACTGTCTTGACTGATCCTTCGTCTCAGGTGTAAAGTGATGGACCCAATGGCTATAGATTGACGTAAAAGTTAAGCGAAAACTCGACTAACACATCTGACGGCCCTGTTTTTATGTCAATGTGAATAAACGCGGCACCCATCTTGCGCGCAGCCTTTCAGTCAGCACATCCCTTATGATCATGGTCAAAATTAATGAGTTATTTCCAATTGCTTCCCTATTTCCCAGATTTAACCCATTCTGATTATTTTCTTTTTCCAAACTTGAAGGAATGTCTTGGTAGAACAATGAAAGGGTGCAGTTGATGGCTATTCTGCAGAGTTACTTTTGGGTCAGCCAATGAGAGAGCACTAGATAGACTGGAGGGAGGTGGGAGAGATGGAAAGGGTGAGAATGGGGGGCGGGGGGGGGGAGAAAATCTCCGCAGCTAACATATTAGTGTGAGAGAACTGCTGCTTTGTCATTTCAAAATATTAAACTCAATTTATAAACATAATTTTAGATTAATATTTTAAGGAGCGAAAAGAAAGTTGTTAGAGAAATTGGCCCCCAAGCAAGTCGCTGTCCTTATAAAAAAACAAAACACCAAGAATGAGACATCGTTTCTCGTGCATGAAGAAAGCTTCGCTCGTAACAAAGCGATAAAAAACAGCTACAAAAGGAAAGAAGTTAAAACATGGTAAATAAATTCAAGAGATTAAATGTAAAACCATGTCATTTACATGTTATTATAAGCGCCCAGAAGAAATTAAAAGAGCATGTCACAAGATGGCGTCACATTTCCTGAATGAAAACGTCTTCTCCCCTATTTGTTTGTCTGGAGCTCAGCTTCCGGAGATATCTCGTCGCTCCTGAGTGACAGATGAATATTGTCCCAACCGCCCCTATATCCACCCCCCCCCCATCACATGACTCATGAGTCCAATTTAAGGTGACAGTGTAGCATTTCCTTGCTATTGTTCCAAACATGTCAAAACCTGAGTTGAAGATACCATGGAGCGTGCGTAAGTTACGCTTCATATCTGACAGCGCGTGGAGCCGCAAGTTTATGGATTTATTCACTTCCATGTCCTGATATGTTTGGTTTATGAGCCACGCTTTACGATCGAACACAATATGGCAACACCGAAATTGCCTCTCTTGCTCTAATATACTGCATTTGACCCCCAAAAATTAACTATATATCTGATGTGCTGCACTCACATGACTTTCTCTACAGTTCTACTACCTATTCTTAAAAAACTGCTATTCCTTTATCATCTTCATGTTAATCGAGATAAACATTTACAGAAACTATCTTCAAGGTTCCAGAGGAATATGGTAATACAGTTGCCTTTGAGCGATAGTCAAATATTTTAAACCATTCAAGTTCCATTCTCTTTGCACGGCTAAGATATAAAAAGTGAAAAACGGTCTTCAATTTCAGAAACGTTCAAGTATTCCAAAACTCACACAAATAACAAGGAGTATCTCCGAAATGGTTTACTCCAAATAAAATCATTTGAACATAAATTGTTTTAACATCCACAATTTTTGTACAGCAAGATTTCGTCTATCTCTTAGGGTTTACCAGTTATGTAAAAGCCACAGAGTAAAAAGAACTACATGTGTATAGCTAGAAAATTCAAAACAAACTTCATTTGCAATAAAATATCTTAAATATATGGCATTTTAAACAAAATTGTTAGCCATTTTCCAGAAAATAAAAATTTGCGTAACATTTTCCATGTAAAGCGTAGTTTAGGCTGGAGGAATTTTCTTCAAAATCTTCGGATCGCATCCTTGAAAGACATTAAACTTAAATACCAACTTTGGTTTTTAAACGATTTTCGTTTTCGAGTGATACTCACAGGCGGTCACACACACACACACACACACACACACACACACACACACACACACACACACACACACACACACACACACACACACACACACACACACACACACTCACACACACACACACACACACACACACACACACACACACACACACACACACACACACACACACACACACACACACACACACACACACACACACACACACACACACACACACACACACACACACACACACACAGACACACACAGACACACACACACAGACACAGACACAGACACAGACACAGACACAGACACAGACACAGACACAGACACAGACACAGACACAGACACAGACACAGACACAGACACAGACACAGACACAGACACAGACACAGACACAGACACAGACACAGACACAGACACAGACACAGACACAGACACAGACACAGACACAGACACAGACACAGACACAGACACAGACACAGACACAGACACAGACACAGACACAGACACAGACACAGACACAGACACAGACACAGACACAGACACAGACACAGACACAGACACAGACACAGACACAGACACAGACACAGACACAGACACAGACACAGACACAGACACAGACACAGACACAGACACAGACACAGACACAGACACAGACACAGACACAGACACAGACACAGACACAGACACAGACACAGACACAGACACAGACACAGACACAGACACAGACACAGACACAGACACAGACACAGACACAGACACAGACACAGACACAGACACAGACACAGACACAGACACAGACACAGACACAGACACAGACACAGACACAGACACAGACACAGACACAGACACAGACACAGACACAGACACAGACACAGACACAGACACAGACACAGACACAGACACAGACACAGACACAGACACAGACACAGACACAGACACAGACACAGACACAGACACAGACACAGACACAGACACAGACACAGACACAGACACAGACACAGACACAGACACAGACACAGACACAGACACAGACACAGACACAGACACAGACACAGACACAGACACAGACACAGACACAGACACAGACACAGACACAGACACAGACACAGACACAGACACAGACACAGACACAGACACAGACACAGACACAGACACAGACACAGACACAGACACAGACACAGACACAGACACAGACACAGACACAGACACAGACACAGACACAGACACAGACACAGACACAGACACAGACACAGACACAGACACAGACACAGACACAGACACAGACACAGACACAGACACAGACACAGACACAGACACAGACACAGACACAGACACAGACACAGACACAGACACAGACACAGACACAGACACAGACACAGACACAGACACAGACACAGACACAGACACAGACACAGACACAGACACAGACACAGACACAGACACAGACACAGACACAGACACAGACACAGACACAGACACAGACACAGACACAGACACAGACACAGACACAGACACAGACACAGACACAGACACAGACACAGACACAGACACAGACACAGACACAGACACAGACACAGACACAGACACAGACACAGACACAGACACAGACACAGACACAGACACAGACACAGACACAGACACAGACACAGACACAGACACAGACACAGACACAGACACAGACACAGACACAGACACAGACACAGACACAGACACAGACACAGACACAGACACACACACACCTGTTTCTAAAAATGCTTTTTATGGATTCAGGGGCCACAAAACATTTTCGGTGAAATCTTCGCATCGAATTTTTGAGGCATCCTGAATTCAGTACAGAATGTTTAGAAAAACATCCCCGTGTGTGTGTGTGTGTGTGTGTGTGTGTGAACAGTATAATTCCAACAACTCGCTTAAAAACCAAAGTTGGTATTTAACTTTAATATTTTTCAACGATGCAACACGGGGATTTTGAAGAAAATTCTTCCACCCAAAAGTATCCTTAGCTAACGATTTTGATTAAAATACGATATGTTTAAGACACGATTATAGAAAATAAATGCATATTTTGAATTTTCTGTCTCTAGCCCTGTTTACTCTGGATGACTTTTGCAAAAGTGGTAAACTGTAAGAGATAGACAAAATCTTACTATACAAAAAGGAAGATCTCTTTGAAACACGCACAAGTAATGTCCAAATGCATTTTTTGTAGAGTGAACCATTTCAGAGATATTCCTTGTTATTTGTGGGAGTTTGGCCGTACTCTGTTTTCTCAAAGGAAGGTCATTATTCACTTTTTTATCTCTTTGTCGTGTAAAGAGAACGGCTTTAAAAGGTGTGATTATTGCTGAAAGCCTAATGTATTCCCATATTCCCCTTGTACCTACAGCAAAATCAGCAATAAGATAATTTCTACAAATATTTATCTTGACTAACGTGAAGAAGATAGAGGATTAAGAGTTTGTAAAAATAGAACAATGTTAGAGAAAGTCACGTGAGAGAAACACATGAGTTTTTTTCTCGGTATTTTTCAGTTTATAAAACGATAAAGAAGAGGGGAAAAGCGCATGTTTTTCTGGGTACAGAGCCGTTAGATTGAGCGTTGCATGAAGTCATATGCTCTGTGAAATAACTGCTTAGCAATTTTGTAAAGCAAAGCGGCATGTGGGCGCAGAAAATTAGTGTATAATAAAATTTCGAACCAAGTCTCAAAGAGAAAAGCTGCAAACGAAACGTCCGGCTCATATTTTTTATGAAGGGAGTTTAATTTGTTTTTCCTTTGTGATGTAACATAAAGCAGCTTATAATTCTTAATAACTCGAAATAAACTAAAACCCTTTATGACAAAGAAGCTACTGTTCCAAGTGAATTAGTACGATAGAAGACTTCCGAAGAGCTTGAATCCTCTTTCCGTTTAACAGGATCAGGTAATGATGTCGTAATACCCGCCCGCTTTGAGCTAGATGGATGGATTACATTCTCTGTCCACACACAAACATGCAACTACCTACTGTGTGTAAGCCAGCCATTTCAGTAGGCCATCACTGACACCACACAATTTTTACTTTCTCTATGCACCACATAGATAGTACATGGTAGATAGTGTGATAATCCATCTAAAACTTCTCTACCTGATTTCACTGAAAATACATATTTTGAGGCCTCCTAAATCCAAAAGCAACATTTTTGGAACAGGGTGTGTATGTGTGTAGTGTGTAGAGTAGCGTAGGTTAGAGTAGGATAGTGTAGAGTATGGTAGCGAGAGGTCCGGGTTCGATTCACGGTACCATGGTGGTTATTTACTGCCTCTGGGAGCCCTGGTTCGGAGTACACTCAGCCTCGTTAGGTCCCTGAGGGCCTAACGAGCGTCCGGGAGGAACCGGGATACTATAAGCACATCCCATCCCCAGTACTGCACCCCAGGGATGGGCAGATGGGCCGCACACAGCGGCCGGGCGTTAGGTCTTGGCCTAGAAGCGGTTCCAAGTGTATGTGAATAGCATACCTAACTCTAAATACAGGAAAGTCGCTTAAGTACGAAACTTGGGATTCAAGTTTTTCATTTTCCGAGGATGCAGATTCGGGAAGAAGGTTCCACGTCAGGGAGGGAAGAATTCTCTCCTCGAAGCACATCTTCCCTATATGTTGCACCAACCGTCCACAGCGTCTGCGATCCTGGAACAAACAAGGGACAGTTCTGGAATGTTCTAGAGGCGGGGAGAGGGTGAAAATTCCATAACAATTTCCTTATCTCTCGGTAAGGCTTCTGGTTGTAGCGCTACCGTATCGGCTTATCTCTTCCCTGGCCAGCTTCAGCTTTCTCGATAAAGTACATGCTTTGTAAGGATTCCCGAAATTAAACCCGAGAACACTGATCCGTGAATAGAAAATGGTGCTTGGGTTCCCTCTCTTGTCAAACGAAATCAAAGCCTTTTGTAAATGCAAACTATTTTGGGCTTTATGGTTAAAGAAACAAGGGAGCATCACATTATGTGTAATACCTTTGTTAAAAAGGTTGAATATAGGAGTGGCCTAGGTTTAGTGTTTGAATAGAGGACAGAATTAAGGCAATACAAACACGATGAAGGGAATGGAAGATGCAAGGGTTACCTGGCCTGGCCTGGCGCCCCCCTACAATGCATAAACACATAATAGCAGGGCCTAGGAAGACGTTTATTATCCACTAATCCTGACCAGTTGACATGAATCCCCACTTCCCGACCTCACACAACAATGGCACTTGACTTTCTGTTTGTTACACCTCAATAAATCATGTCCTCTATGCACTGGTCCATAGAGACTTCACAAATATTCCATCACAGCTTCATTTTGTGTGATCCCCATTCAAACATGAGCATGTCATTCACATGACCTTCTCTGCTCAGTATCGTTCATTAATTTCTTAGATAAGAGGAAGTATTATATTCAGATCTAAACATAGACACCGAGATTTCACAAAGAATACACGTTTTGAAAACCTCCAAACTAAAAAAAAATATATATATATTTTTTCTACTTTCTAGTGCTTAGGTAAATAGTACCTTTGATTTCCAAGCAAAAATACAATAGCGAGAAGTAACAAAAATACGCGTTTTGAAACGCTCTCAATGGAAGGCATTTTTGTTTTCTACAGTAAACAGGAATATCGCGCAAAAATTCATGCCGGATTTCGACAGAGATGCACGTTTCAAAGTAAATAAAAAATCTGATGTGTTACACTCATATGATTCTCTACTCGTGTACTAACTATTCTTAGAAACTCTTTTTCCACTATCTTCATGTTAGATGAGATAAACATTTGTTGAAATTATTTTATTAATTTTCCTGTAGGTGTAAGGGGAATATGGGAATACAAGGCTTTAAGTGATCTTTTTAAACATTTTTTTATAGTAACTAGAGGAAGTTTTGCGTTGTAAGTACAAATTCAATACCGAGATTTAATGGGAAATAATATTTTAAAACCCCCTGAATCGAAAGACAATTTTTATTTGCCTACTACGTGCTTCCATCTTGTGTGTGTATGCTTGTATGTGTGTTTGTGTGTATATGCGTGTGTTTGTATTGTGTGTATGTGTGATTGTGTGAGAGTGTTTATCTGTGTTTGTGTGTACGTTTGTATTGTGTGTGTGCTTGTATGTGTGTTTGTGTGTATATGCGTGTGTTTGTATTGTGTGTATGTGTGTGTGCGCTTGTATGTGTTTGTGTGTATATGCGTGTGTTTATATTGTGCATATGTATGATTGTGTGAGAGTGTGTATCTGTGTTTGTGTGTACGTTTATATGTGTGCATGTATGTGTGTTTGTGTGTATATGCGTGTGTTTGTATTGTGTGTATGTGTGTGCTTGTATGTGTGTTTGTGTGTATATGCGTGTGTGTTTATATTGTGTGTATGTGTGATTGTGTGAGAGTGTTTATCTGTGTTTGTGTGTACGTTTATATGTGTGCATGTATGTGTGTGTTACTCCATTAGGAATATATAAAGTAAAGGGAAGACGGTGGTGAAGTTATGAGTTAATGAGAGGCTTGGACAGTGTCCGGGCGGTCATTAACGCCGCCGAGGAAACAGCCTGCAGAGCTAACGACATTCATGCACGTGTAAGGCGAGAAGAAAGGCCCGTAGTAACAATAGCTGCACGGGAAACAAATTGCCACAATTTGATCAAAACATGTGTGTATACCTTCCTTCGTTCTCCTTTAATTCTGTTTGGGACGAGAGTTGTGCTCCAGGCGACCCGACCCAGTCGTTCCCCAATTCGATTGTCTCTCTCAAGTGACATCCTTCTTTTTTATACATTCAACCACTAGTTCGTTTTAAACTTCACTGGAGAACTGCTTGCCACATTTGCATATTCCTTGATACCGCAATTATCAACTGCGAACATTAAATACATCTTGACACGTTGACAATTGAAGTCGGCCTTTTATTTTTCATGACTGTTAAAAGTATAAAATTCTATCACTCAATGCCCAACACTCCAACTTTGGTTTCTTACGGGATATGACCAAGTAGGCCACGAATCTCAGTTATACAACGCTTGTATAAAATGGCGAGTCATTTGAATGGACTGTGCTGAGTCTACAAGTAGCGAAGAGAGTGCAATTAGAATAATACCCATTTTTTTAACATAACGAGATCTGCACCTAGCTTTATAGTAAGAGTTTATTTATCATATAGAGTTCATGTATACATTTCGGTATCCTAGGAAAAAACAAAAGAGTCTTTATTTCATTGTAGCTTTGTTTATTGGCCGCCTCCGTAGCGCAGTTCGTAGCGCGCTTGCCTCTGGCGCGGAGGACCCGGGTTCGATCCCCGGTACCAGCAGGGGGATTTTATCCCCTCTGGGAGGTCTGGCACGGGGTGCACTCAGCCTCGTTAGGTCCCGGGGGGACCAATTGAGAAGCTACTTCATGAAGAAGTAGCGGCCCCAGGTCTAGAAAACCGCATAACTGACCGGGGGGGGGGGGACCAATTGAGAAGCTACTTCATGAAGAAGTAGCGGCCCCAGGTCTAGAAAACCGGATAACTGGCCGGGAGGGCTCGGGGCGCTGACCACGTCCCACCCTCCAGTACTGCACCTCACCAATGACGCCTGTAGTGAGCAGAGGTGGGGGATGCAGCGGCTGGGCGGTAGGCCTTGGCCCTTCGTGGACTGTCACGCGGAGTTTACATTTACATTACAACTTTGTTTATTAAAGACAGAAAAAATCAAACGAATCGTTGTTTCATTAAAGAGGTTCCTTTACCTAATTGTAAACATTAATATGCTAACAGCACATCTTGGGAAATCACATGGGTGTTGTGATAATGCGGAGTGCTTTACGCCACTGTTGACAAACATTGTGCAAGGTTGTGTTTTAAATGTGTTAAACGTCGTTGTCCGTCCCAGTGAGAGTGAGGCAGAGAGAGACAGTGTGTGAAATCACGAGCTCGCCTAACTGACAGGAGACTTAAGTTTCGGCTGACGTACGAAGTGACGTCTCCCGCGACAGATTCATTAACATGAGGGAGCCTGGCTGGCCTGATGTCGAAGTCTGTGACTATTACGTCACGATGGCTGACACGGCACGTCCTGACACTGGCGACGTGCCTCTGCACAAAATTAAAATATGTAAACGTCATCTTCTTGTTACATTGACAGCTACTGTACTCTACCGGGCATTAACTGAATTAATACTTTAGTTTTACTCTTTAAGTATATATGTACAGTTGAACCTGGTTTTGTTTGGCTTAAGTTCCACCTCTATTATTTATTTTACTTTCTGATCAAGTGTATAACATATCCTTTTTCTGTTCTCCATGGCTGATAAAAAGCAATTGAGAACTGAAAGACAAAACCGCTGTTTAACAGTAAACACCACACACAGAATATTTTTATCTTTACTTCTACCAGCAAACGTCTTTGTCTTTTGTTTCCGCAGCAGAAAGCCGCCAGCTAAGCTTGCGTCTTAGTCAACAAATACATGTAAGGAAAATACACCTAGATTTTATTTTAATATAGCATATCCCGTATGCTCATTATAATTCAGTAAAACTCAGTTATACATGTTTAAATGTCGGATATATTTTAATGTGAGCTATACATTCAAATCTTTTATCACTCTTTACTCACTATTGATATTTTGAGCAATTTTCTTCCTGTAAAATGTTCCTTCAGGAACAGTTTTTGTATTCCATTATGACAATTTACTACAAATATTCATAGAGACATAAGAAATAAAAATTGTCCTAGGTTTTACTGTCAGATGTCTTTAAGCATCTATTGTTAATTTATAAACACAGAAGTCACAATTTTTAGACAAAATAAGTTTGAAAATTTTGGAGCCTAAACTGAAGGACTCGCAGAGAAACCTAGAACAAATTTAAAATATTAAAATATTAGAGTGAAATTTATTTTTATTTATTTAGTAAGGGAGTTTTTAGTGACGTAACCAAAAGTAAACAAATTTGATCATAATTTCTAGACATTAACTTAAAATGCTAGTGTTATTAGTTCAGTATTTAAAATTTTCATTAACCCAAAACGTTGCGTTACGTCTTCACTGATTTATATATGGTCCTTCATAACATAGGTTAATATAAATGAAATACAACTCGTTTTTACTTTCTGTACTACGTATAGCAAGTAGAGGAAGTATTGTATTTTACACAAAAATTCCATGTCCAGATTTCACCGGAAATATGTTTTCAAGCCCCCTGAATAAAAAAGGCAGCATTTTTAGAAAAAGGTTAGCACGCGCGCCTGTGTGTGTGTCTGTGTCTGTGTGTCTGTGTGTCTGTCTGTGTCTGTGTGTGTCTGTCTGTGTGTGTGTCTGTGTCTGTCTGTGTGTCTGTCTGTGTGTCTGTCTGTGTGTGTGTCTGTGTGTCTGTCTGTTAGTGTCTGTGTGTGTGTGTCTGTGTGTGTGTCTGTGTGTGTATGTGTGTGTGTGACCTTATGAATGAACTTTTGAGATAGTAAAGAAACCTGAATGAAGAAGCACTGACACTTGAAATAAAAGGACTCCACGTGTTTACATTGTGAACTAATGTCTTTCTGATACAGATTTAGACACTGCCCCGCCGGCTTAAGACTACCACCAGTCTAGACAGTTAAAGATTGTCATCTAAGAGAAAGGAAAATCTTCTTTGAATCCAGAATGAGGCTGAAAAGACGGTGACATAATTCATCTGCACGTTTCGAGTGTCAGGTTCCTGGGGAACCCTCGTTAGGGGAAGCCGATGTGGATTGCGTCAGCAAGAAATAGGAGGGGGGGGGGGGGACACTGTGTTCCGGAAGTTCTGTTCTGACGTTTCATTATAATCCCAACAAACTGAAAAAGAAAACATTGCTTTCTCTATCCACTAGAGTCTAGACGTTATTTATATACATTCTACAGATCAAATCGATAACTGATGTGTTGCACTCACATGACTTTCTCTACTCTTGTATTAACCATTCTTACAAACTCTTATTCCAATATCTTCTTCGTGTTAGTTAAGAGAAATATTTCTACAAATTATCTTATTGCTTATTTCCTTGTAGGTACAAGGGGAATATTAGAATATAGTAGGCTTTGAGCGTTAGTCAAATGTTTTAAAGCTTTGAGATTCCGTTCTCTTTGCACACTTAAGATATATAAAAAAAAAAAAAAAAAAAATGAACAACAATGATCCATTTCACGAAAGTTTTAAGTTTCCCGAAACTCACACACACAAGGAAATGGTTCACTCTACAAGAAAATTTATTTGGACATAAATTGTATATTTTAGCAAGATCTACATTTTTGTATAGTATAATTTGGTCTATCTCTAACAGTTTACCAGTTATGCAAAAGTCGTCCAGAGTAAATACGACTACAGGGGCTATAGCCAGAAAATTCAAGATATACATTTCATTTGTCATAAAAATATCTCAAAGATATGACAATTTAATCAAAATCGTTAGAGCCATTTTCAAGAAAATCAAAATTTCCGAATAATTTTCCATGTAAAGGGTAGTTTAGGGTGGGGCTATTTTCTTCAAGATCTTCGTGTCACATCCTTGAACGACATTAAACTTAAATACCAACTTTGGTTTTTAACCGACTTTTCGTTTTTGTGTTATGCTGTCCACAGACTGACACACACACAGACCTTTTTCTAAATGATATTTTTGGATTCAGGAGGTCTGAAAACATATTTCCGGTGAAATCTCGACTTTGAATTTTTGGGTGGAATACAATACTTCCCCTATTTACCACTAGAGACAGTAAAAACATACAGGCACAGAAAACCAGAAACAAAAACAAAGGAGGGGTAGTTGAATGTTCTTGCGGTTATAGGATTAGAATAATGTATGTTTACAAACACAAATTAAACTTTGTTTTAAAGTTTTACTAGGCTTTTCCTGTCTCGTCCCATGTAGTTATATAATTAGCAATGAATGGGGTCTACAGTCAGTTTATCCCTACATACAGATTTAAGCAGTTATCGAGCAAATGTAAATAA
The DNA here is from genome assembly GCA_030765045.1 of Tenodera sinensis. Classification (NCBI taxonomy): domain Eukaryota; kingdom Metazoa; phylum Arthropoda; class Insecta; order Mantodea; family Mantidae; genus Tenodera; species Tenodera sinensis. The sequence continues at coordinate 172,367,036 of CM060966.1, forward strand.
GTGATTTGTCAGTAAACCAGCTAGATACTGCTTACAGCTACGTAAGCATTAACAGTATAATACATATGTCTAAACAATCATCTGCAGAATAAAATGGTTTGAGTATAGGCATCTTCAGCAGGAATTTTGAAAACATTGGACTTTTTCCTTGTTACTTGAAGAAGGCCCAGAAATTTGATGTTGTCTATTTCTTCTAATAACATGCCGTTTATCCCAATTCCGAGGAGTTATAAATTGCATAGCTTTTGTTGTATGTAGGTTTACAAATAATTGTTAGCTTTAAACCAGTAAGACATGAAGTTCTAAACATAATTCATTTAAATTATGTATTCAATTAAGTTTTTATTGGTAACCAGCACACTAGTGCCATCTTTGAACTGTACGGTAAAGCACGTGGTGATCATGTGAAACGAAGCATTTTTACTTTCTAATACTTACAAGTAAGTAGAGGGAGTATTTGGATCCAAAAATTCGATGTCGAGATTTTACCGGAAATATATGTTTTGAGGCCCTCTGAACCCAATGAATATTTTTAGGAAAACGTCTGTATATGCATACCTGCCTGTGAAAAGCATGACTCAAAACGCAAAGTCTGTTAAAAAGCAAAGTTGGTATTTAAGTTTAGTATTTTTAAGCATGCGACATAAAGATTTTAGAGAAAATTCCTCCAACTTGAACTGCCTGAAAGAGGAGGAAGAGGAAAATATAACCTAATATTGAGTAAATACCAGTGTACATATCTATGTCTATGTAAATAATGTTTGGTTTTTGTGTCGGTTTGGATGGCTCAGTTGGTTAGACGCTGGCCTACTGTTCCCAAGGTCACGGGTTCAAAACTGACTCAGACCAATGGTTTTTAAGTGTGTTGTCTCCCACAATCTCACTCTTTCCCACAACAGCTCCACTCTCTCCTCCCCATTCCTCTGCCCTCGCTCTGCACTTCTCTCACTCTCTCCCATTCTCACGTTCTCTCCCTCTCTCCCATTCTCACGTTCTCTCCCTCTCTCACGTTCTCTCCCTATCTCCCATTCTCACGTTCTCTCCCTCTCTCACGTTCTCTCCCTCTCTCCCATTCTCACGTTCTCTCCCTCTCTCCCATTCTCACGTTCTCTCCCTCTCTCACGTTCTCTCCCTATCTCCCATTCTCACGTTCTCTCCCTCTCTCCCATTCTCACGTTCTCTCCCTCTCTCACGTTCTCTCCCATTCTCACGTTCTCTCCCTATCTCCCATTCTCACGTTCTCTCCCTCTCTCACGTTCTCTCCCTCTCTCCCATTCTCACGTTCTCTCCCTCTCTCCCATTCTCACGTTCTCTCCCTCTCTCCCATTCTCACGTTCTCTCCCTCTCTCCCATTCTCACGTTCTCTCCCTCTCTCCCATTCTTACGTTCTCTCCCTCTCTCCCATTCTCACGTTCTCTCCCTCTCTCACGTTCTCTCCCTCTCTCCCATTCTCACGTTCTCTCCCTCTCTCTCCCATTCTCACGTTCTCTCCCTCTCTCCCATTCTTACGTTCTCTCCCTCTCTCCCATTCTCACGTTCTCTCCCTCTCTCCCATTCTCACGTTCTCTCCCTCTCTCCCATTCTCACGTTCTCTCCCTCTCTCCCATTCTTACGTTCTCTCCCTCTCTCCCATTCTTACGTTCTCTCCCTCTCTCCCATTCTCACGTTCTCTCCCTCTCTCACGTTCTCTCCCTCTCTCCCATTCTTACGTTCTCTCCCTCTCTCCCATTCTCACGTTCTCTCCCTATCTCCCATTCTCACGTTCTCTCCCTCTCTCCCATTCTTACGTTCTCTCCCTCTCTCCCATTCTCACGTTCTCTCCCTATCTCCCATTCTCACGTTCTCTCCCTCTCTCACGTTCTCCCCTCTCTCCCATTCTCACGTTCTCTCCCTCTCTCCCATTCTCACGTTCTCTCCCTCTCTCCCATTCTCACGTTCTCTCCCTCTCTCCCATTCTTACGTTCTCTCCCTCTCTCCCATTCTCACGTTCTCTCCCTCTCTCCCATTCTTACGTTCTCTCCCTCTCTCCCATTCTCACGTTCTCTCCCTCTCTCACGTTCTCTCCCTCTCTCCTATTCTCACGTTCTCTCCCTCTCTCCCATTCTTACGTTCTCTCCCTCTCTCCCATTCTCACGTTCTCTCCCTCTCTCCCATTCTTACGTTCTCTCCCTCTCTCCCATTCTCACGTTCTCTCCCTCTCCCATTCTTACGTTCTCTCCCTCTCTCCCATTCTTACGTTCTCTCCCTCTCTCCCATTCTCACGTTCTCTCGCTCTCTCACGTTCTCTCCCTCTCTCCCATTCTCACGTTCTCTCCCTCTCTCACGTTCTCTCCCTCTCTCCCATTCTCACGTTCTCTCCCTCTCTCCCATTCTTACGTTCTCTCCCTCTCTCCCATTCTCACGTTCTCTCCCTATCTCCCATTCTCACGTTCTCTCCCTCTCTCCCATTCTCACGTTCTCTCCCTCTCTCCCATTCTCACGTTCTCTCCCTCTCTCCCATTCTCACGTTCTCTCCCTCTCTCCCATTCTTACGTTCTCTCCCTCTCTCCCATTCTCACGTTCTCTCCCTCTCTCACGTTCTCTCCCTCTCTCCCGTTCTCACGTTCTCTCCCTCTCTCTCCCATTCTCACGTTCTCTCCCTCTCTCCCATTCTTACGTTCTCTCCCTCTCTCCCATTCTCACGTTCTCTCCCTCTCTCCCATTCTCACGTTCTCTCCCTCTCTCCCATTCTTACGTTCTCTCCCTCTCTCCCATTTTCACGTTCTCTCCCTCTCTCCCATTCTTACGTTCTCTCCCTCTCTCCCATTCTTACGTTCTCTCCCTCTCTCCCATTCTCACGTTCTCTCCCTCTCTCACGTTCTCTCCCTCTCTCCCATTCTTACGTTCTCTCCCTCTCTCCCATTCTCACGTTCTCTCCCTATCTCCCATTCTCACGTTCTCTCCTTCTCTCACGTTCTCTCCCTCTCTCCCATTCTCACGTTCTCTCCCTCTCTCCCATTCTCACGTTCTCTCCCTCTCTCCCATTCTCACGTTCTCTCCCTCTCTCCCATTCTCACGTTCTCTCCCTCTCTCCCATTCTTACGTTCTCTCCCTCTCTCCCATTCTCACGTTCTCTCCCTCTCTCACGTTCTCTCCCTCTCTCCCATTCTCACGTTCTCTCCCTCTCTCTCCCATTCTCACGTTCTCTCCCTCTCTCCCATTCTTACGTTCTCTCCCTCTCTCCCATTCTCACGTTCTCTCCCTATCTCCCATTCTCACGTTCTCTCCCTCTCTCACGTTCTCTCCCTCTCTCCCATTCTCACGTTCTCTCCCTCTCTCACGTTCTCTCCCTATCTCCCATTCTCACGTTCTCTCCCTCTCTCCCATTCTCACGTTCTCTCCCTCTCTCACGTTCTCTCCCTCTCTCACGTTCTCTCCCTATCTCCCATTCTTACGTTCTCTCCCTCTCTCATGTTCTCTCCCTATCTCCCATTCTCACGTTCTCTCCCTCTCTCACGTTCTCTCCCTCTCTCACGTTCTCTCCCTATCTCCCATTCTCACGTTCTCTCCCTCTCTCACGTTCTCTCCCTCTCTCCCATTCTCACGTTCTCTCCCTCTCTCACGTTCTCTCCCTATCTCCCATTCTTACGTTCTCTCCCTCTCTCACGTTCTCTCCCTATCTCCCATTCTCACGTTCTCTCCCTCTCTCACGTTCTCTCCCTCTCTCCCATTCTCACGTTCTCTCCCTCTCTCACGTTCTCTCCCTATCTCCCATTCTTACGTTCTCTCCCTCTCTCACGTTCTCTCCCTATCTCCCATTCTCACGTTCTCTCCCTCTCTCACGTTCTCTCCCTATCTCCCATTCTTACGTTCTCTCCCTCTCTCACGTTCTCTCCCTATCTCCCATTCTCACGTTCTCTCCCTCTCTCACGTTCTCTCCCTCTCTCCCATTCTCACGTTCTCTCCCTCTCTCACGTTCTCTCCCTATCTCCCATTCTTACGTTCTCTCCCTCTCTCACGTTCTCTCCCTATCTCCCATTCTCACGTTCTCTCCCTCTCTCACGTTCTCTCCCTCTCTCCCATTCTCACGTTCTATCCCTCTCTCACGTTCTCTCCCTATCTCCCATTCTTACGTTCGCTCCCTCTCTCACGTTCTCTCCCTATCTCCCATTCTCACGTTCTCTGCCTCTCTCACGTTCTCTCCCTCTCTCACGTTCTCTCCCTATCTCCCATTCTCACGTTCTCTCCCTCTCTCACGTTCTCTCCCTCTCTCCCATTCTCACGTTCTCTCCCTCTCTCACGTTCTCTCCCTCTCTCCCATTCTCACGTTCTCTCCCTCTCTCACGTTCTCTCCCTATCTCCCATTCTCACGTTCTCTCCCTCTCTCCCATTCTCACGTTCTCTCCCTCTCTCACGTTCTCTCCCTCTCTCCCATTCTCACGTTCTCTCCCTCTCTCACGTTCTCTCCCTCTCTCCCATTCTTACGTTCTCTCCCTCTCTCCCATTCTCACGTTCTCTCCCTCTCTCACGTTCTCTCCCTCTCTCCCATTCTCACGTTCTCTCCCTCTCTCTCCCATTCTCACGTTCTCTCCCTCTCTCCCATTCTTACGTTCTCTCCCTCTCTCCCATTCTCACGTTCTCTCCCTATCTCCCATTCTCACGTTCTCTCCCTCTCTCACGTTCTCTCCCTATCTCCCATTCTTACGTTCTCTCCCTCTCTCACGTTCTCTCCCTATCTCCCATTCTCACGTTCTCTCCCTCTCTCACGTTCTCTCCCTATCTCCCATTCTTACGTTCTCTCCCTCTCTCACGTTCTCTCCCTATCTCCCATTCTCACGTTCTCTCCCTCTCTCACGTTCTCTCCCTCTCTCCCATTCTCACGTTCTCTCCCTCTCTCACGTTCTCTCCCTATCTCCCATTCTTACGTTCTCTCCCTCTCTCACGTTCTCTCCCTATCTCCCATTCTCACGTTCTCTCCCTCTCTCACGTTCTCTCCCTCTCTCCCATTCTCACGTTCTATCCCTCTCTCACGTTCTCTCCCTATCTCCCATTCTTACGTTCGCTCCCTCTCTCACGTTCTCTCCCTATCTCCCATTCTCACGTTCTCTGCCTCTCTCACGTTCTCTCCCTCTCTCACGTTCTCTCCCTATCTCCCATTCTCACGTTCTCTCCCTCTCTCACGTTCTCTCCCTCTCTCCCATTCTCACGTTCTCTCCCTCTCTCACGTTCTCTCCCTCTCTCCCATTCTCACGTTCTCTCCCTCTCTCACGTTCTCTCCCTATCTCCCATTCTCACGTTCTCTCCCTCTCTCCCATTCTCACGTTCTCTCCCTCTCTCACGTTCTCTCCCTCTCTCCCATTCTCACGTTCTCTCCCTCTCTCACGTTCTCTCCCTCTCTCCCATTCTTACGTTCTCTCCCTCTCTCCCATTCTCACGTTCTCTCCCTCTCTCACGTTCTCTCCCTCTCTCCCATTCTCACGTTCTCTCCCTCTCTCTCCCATTCTCACGTTCTCTCCCTCTCTCCCATTCTTACGTTCTCTCCCTCTCTCCCATTCTCACGTTCTCTCCCTATCTCCCATTCTCACGTTCTCTCCCTCTCTCACGTTCTCTCCCTATCTCCAATTCTTACGTTCTCTCCCTCTCTCACGTTCTCTCCCTCTCTCCCATTCTCACGTTCTCTCCCTCTCTCACGTTCTCTCCCTCTCTCACGTTCTCTCCCTATCTCCCATTCTCACGTTCTCTCCGTCTCTCACGTTCTCTCCCTATCTCCCATTCTCACGTTCTCTCCCTCTCTCCCATTCTCACGTTCTCTCCCTCTCTCACGTTCTCTCCCTCTCTCACGTTCTCTCCCTATCTCTCATTCTCACGTTCTCTCCCTCTCTCCCATTCTTACGTTCTCTCCCTCTCTCCCATTCTCACGTTCTCTCCCTCTCTCACGTTCTCTCCCTCTCTCCCATTCTTACGTTCTCTCCCTCTCTCCTATTCTCACGTTCTCTCCCTCTCTCACGTTCTCTCCCTCTCTCCCATTCTCACGTTCTCTCCCTCTCTCCCATTCTTACGTTCTCTCCCTCTCTCCCATTCTTAAGTTCTCTCCCTCTTTCCCATTCTTACGTTCTCTCCCTCTCTCCCATTCTTACGTTCTCTCCCTCTCTCACGTTCTCTCCCTCTCTCCCATTCTCACGTTCTCTCCCTCTCTCACGTTCTCTCCCTCTCTCCCATTCTCACGTTCTCTCCCTCTCTCACGTTATCTCCCTCTCTCCCATTCTCACGTTCTCTCCCTCTCTCACGTTCTCTCCCTCTCTCCCATTCTCACGTTCTCTCCCTCTCTCACGTTCTCTCCCTCTCTCCCATTCTCACGTTCTCTCCCTCTCTCACGTTCTCTCCCTCTCTCCCATTCTCACGTTCTCTCCCTCTCTCACGTTCTCTCCCTCTCTCCCATTCTCACGTTCTCTCCCTCTCTCACGTTCTCTCCCTCTCTCCCATTCTCACGTTCTCTCCCTCTCTCACGTTCTCTCCCTCTCTCCCATCCTCACAATCTCTCAGATCCTCAATCTCCCACTGTCACCCGCTCCCATTCTTACCCTCTCTTCCATTCCCACCTTTACGACACCGCCACGAACACCTCTCGGGAACCCTCTCACTCAAGCACCCTCACTCACGAGCTCTCTCACACAAGAGTTCTCTCATCCACACACCCTCTCACCCACGAACCCTCTCACCCACGAACCCACTCACCCACGAATCCTCTCACTCATGAGCCGTGACTCAAGAGCTCACCTACTCACACACACCCACTTACGAGCCCCCTCGCACACGATCCTCCTCACTGACGGACCCTCTCACGGAACCCCTTACGCTCACCGTCATGGAATACCTCACGGATCCGCATACGGACACTGACATTCTCAGGGACCCTCTAAGGGACCGTCTCAGTCGCAGAATCAGGGGACCTCCAAGGGGCCATCCCGGGGACTCTCTCGGAGGCCCTCCCAGGATCCATTCCAGGGCCCTCTAAGGGGGCCTTTAAGGGGCCCTCTCAGGGGCCACCTCTCGAACTCTCTCTTCAACCCTCTCACGAACTCTCTCACGAACCCTCTCACGAGCCCCTCACGAACCCCCTCACGAACCCCGTCACGAACCCGCCGAGAGCCGCTTCCCCAACCGCCCCACAACCCCTCTGACTCTCGGCCCCTTACGCCCCACTTCCCGACTCTTCCCATCTGGCTTCCTCTCTATGTCTCTGCCCATCTTTGTCGCTCTTCCCCCTCCACTCTCTGCTCTCATCTTGTCCTCTCTCTCAACCATCCTGATGTCCATCCCTGATCCTCTTTTTCTGCCCTCTCTATCCACCCCATTCTCTCCACCCTTCCACTCTTCTCTCCTTCGTTTTCTCTTTAGTCTACGCTTTTATCTCGCCCGTCTTCAATTTGCTCCACTCTCCGCTTCTCTTTCTTTCCCTTTCACTGTCCTTCCCTCTCCTCTTTCTCTCCCCTCTCTCCTAACTCTCTTCGCCCCTCTCTCTGGGTTCATTATTGTCAGAGAAATATATTCACCCGTCGACTCATTTCTCCACAGTATGTACACTCTAATGCGAAATATGCAATAGAACTAGGAGCTAGTTTCAAGAACACACGAGTACTTATCACATGTAGGGCAAAAATTGTTCTGCAATAATTTAAACAATAACCGGATAATTACTTTTAAATATAGCAGTAGAAAGTGTCATCGTCCAAGGAAGTGCTTCTAAGGAGAGAAGCAAATGTACTACATGGCTTGATCAATTTTACTATTAAAGTAGCAGGAGTAATGTTTTATAGTTTTTGAGGTATAATTCACATTTCTTGATAATTTAAACATGCAAAGCCTGTTCTTTTGGAAAAATGTTCACGAACCCTCTCACGGACCCTCTCACGAACCCTCTCACGAACCCTCTCACGGACCCTCTCACATGCAAAGCCTGTTCTTTTGGGAAAATGTTCACCAGGAAACATTGGTAAAAGAAAGCTGCTATTCAAGGAAAGAAGCCTTCTCAATGAAGGACATTGTTATGCCGTAAGAATGTACTCGAGTCTAATAATTCTCACACCTCTGTAGCAGTAAATGTAGGAAATTCAACTTTCTGCTTTGGCAGCATGAGTGATAAATGGATGAAAAATCACTATCGTTGAAACATAACTGTTACATCCTTCAGAACTGTAACAATTTCCATACCACTCAACTGAGAAAACAGATTCTACAAGTACAGAAGTAATTTTAAGTTTGTAACTTAATCACCTGTTGGAATAGCTCATACACACACACACACACACACACACACACACACACACACACACACACACACACACACACACACACACACGCACACACACACAGACACATACACACAGACACAGACACACATACACACACAGACACACAGACACAGACACACAGATACATACACACAGACACATACACACATTGCTACGGCAAATGTTTATCCTCTAATTACCATATATTATCCGTTCGTCCGTTTGAATATGGATAACATGACAGCACTACATGTATAAATATCACCAAAGTGGCGCAGTTGGTAGAGCACCTGCCTGCTGTGCTAGGGGTCCCGGGTTCGATTCCCGGCAGGGGGGTAGGAATTTTTCTCCAGCCAGGATTATTCCTCATCCTTCACTGACTCTGGAAGTATGAATGAAAATGTGAATTCAAAGATCGAAAAACCCAACGTTAAACGTGTAACACCATTTGCAGTTAAAGGTGGGATATAAATGGAACAATTAAAAAAAAAAAATAAATGAAAATAAATAAACACCAAAGAAAACGTAGCGTCACGTTATTTATCATTGTACGAAGGTGTGTTCATTTCATTGGTTGATCTGGCATAGACCGAAGGAGAACAGAGATTTTCTTTGCCGCTGTCTGTTGAAGCTGTCCTTGCAATGTACGAAACGGCTAATATCATTTATTGAATACGTGTAAGACGAGGTTCGGTTTAAAACATGAGGGTAGAACTGTTTCATACCAGGCCATTAGCACACAGTCTCGGCTAACGGTATCTTTTCCAGTCTTAGGTGAATCACTTCTGAACAACGGGGTGGATTTTTCAGGTAAGCAAATATAACGCTAGGAAATCTCATGTGCTGCACTCACATGACTTTCTCTACTCTTGTACTAACCGTTCTTACAAACTCTTATTCCTACATCTTCTTCGTGTTAGTTGAGATAAACATTTGTACAAATTATCTTATTGCTTATTTCCTTGTAGGTACAAGGGGAATATTAGAATACAGTAGACTTTGTGCGATAATCAAATCTTTGAAAGCTTTCAAATTCCGTTTTCTTTGCACGGTTAACATATAAGCAAATGAATAGCGATGTCCCATCTGACAGAAGTATAACTTCTCCAAAACTTACACACATAACGAGGAATATCTCCGAAATGGTTCACTCTACAAAAAATTTATTTGGACCTAAATTGTATGTTTTAGCAAAATATACATTTTTTGTATAGTAAGATTTGCTCTATCTCTAACGGTTTATCAGTTATGCAAAAGTCGTCCAGAGTAAATACGACTACAGGTGCTATAGCCAGAAAATTCAAGATATACATTTCATTTTTCATAAAAAATATCTCAAAGATATGGCATTTTAATCAAAATCGTTAGAGCCCTTTTCAAGAGAAAGTTTCCGAAACGTTTTCCATGCAAAGAGTAGTTTACGGTGAAACAATTTTCTTCAAAATCTTCAAGTCGCATTCTTGAAAGACATTAAACTTAAATACCAACTTTGGTTTCTTACTGATTTTTGGTTTTTGAGTTATGCTGTCCACAGACCCAGACGCGCGCGCGCACACACACACGCACACATACACCACACACACACACGCACACATACACCACACACACACACGCACACATACACCACACACACGGACCTTTTGTAAAAAGGTTTTTTTTTTTATTTATTTTTTTTTTTTTATTTATTTAGGGGGTCTCGAAGCATATTTCCGATCAAATTAAGACTTCGAATTTTGGAATAGAATACAATACTTCCTCTACTTTAGTAAACGTAGTAGAGAAAGTAAAATAAAAAGATAGAATTTAAAGAAATTAGAGAAATTACTTGGTAATGCTAGGGTCAAATGTTTGAGCGTTCAAGAACGATTGTGCGGGCTATGTCTACTTCTGTCCGCAGCACGTGGCGAATGTGGTAAATTAACCAAAGGATGCTTCAACAGTTAACACACTTTGTTAACGCTGTCACAGGAAGCGTCTGATCGTCTAGCATGACGGACAGTTGAACAGCAATTTCCCATTAATTATTGCCAGCGCCTATAAAATGTCTGCCAAAATCTCCGCTGCCCCCACCTCCTAATTGCAATTAAATATGGTGCCGCGGGCCCTTTTCTGTACGGCGAAACAACAGACAGCGAATATTCTCCATTCTCCACGTCGTAATATTCTCCATAATTCATGGCTGATGTTCGTGAATCGCGGAATTTAATATTTTGGGGAACATCAAATGCCATGAGCCCAAGGCAGCAGTAGCGTCGGCGAAATATTGTCTGCATGCATGTATGGGTAACTCCATAAGTAATGGCAATCATTTGTTTAAAATTAGAGGTAAAAAATTGTGATATTACACTCACATGACTTTCTCTACTCTTGTACTACCATTCTTGCAAACTTATTCCTCTATCTTCTTAATGTTAGTTGTTGAGATAAACATTTGCACAAATTATCTTATTGCTTATTCCCTTGTAGGTACAAGGGGAGTATGGGAATACAGTAGGCTTTGAGCGATAGTCAAATCTTTAAAGTTTTGAAATTCAGTTCTTTAGAAGGCCAAACAGATAAAAAATGAATAACAATCTCCCATTTGGGAAAAATTTAAGTATTGTGAAATTCACACAAATAACAAGGAATATCTCCAAAATGGTTCACTCCACAAAAATGCATTTCAATATAAGTTGTGTTTTAAAGAGATTTACATTCTTTGTATAGTAAGACTTCGTCTATCTCTTACGGTTTACCAGTTATGTAAAAGTCATCCAGAGTAAACACGCCTGCATAGGCTGTAGCCAGAAAATTAAAAAAAATACATTTTATTTGCCATAAAATATCTCAAATATATGGAATTTTAATACAAATCGTTAGAGCTACTTTAGAAAAAAAATATTTTCGAAAAATTTCCCACGTAAAGGGTAGTTCAGGGTGGAGAATTTTTTCTCTACTGGTAAGTAGGGGAAGTATTGTATTCCACCCAAAAATTCGATGTCGAGTTTTCACCGGAAATATATGTTTTAAGACCCCCTGAATTAAAAAAAAAACATTTTTAGAAAAAGGTCCGTGTGTGTGTCTGTGTGTCTGTGGCCAGCATAACTCAAAAAAGAAAACTCCGTTAAAAACCAAAGTTAGTATTTAAGTTTAATCTCCTTCAAGGATGTGACACGAAGATTTTGAAGAAAATACCCCCACCATAAACTACCCTTTACATGGAAAATTTTTCGAAAATTTTGATTTTCTTGAAAAGGGCTCTAACGACTTTGATTAAAATGTCATATGTTTGAGACATTGTTATGACAAATTAAATGTATATCTTGAATTTTCTGGCTATAGCCCCTGTAGTCGTATTTACTCTGGACGAGTTTTGCATAACTGGTAAACCGTTAAAGATAGACCAAATCTTACTGTACAAAAAATGTAGACCTTGCTAAAATACACAATTTATGTCAAAATAAGTTTTCTTGTAGGGTGAACCATTTCGGAGATATTCCTTATTTGTGTCAGTTGTATAGTACTTTTGTGAAATGGAAGGTTATTTTGTATCTGTTTGACCGCGCAAAGAGAAGGGAATTCCAAAGCTGTAAAAGATTTGACTATCGTTCAAAGCCTACTGCATGCCCATATTTTCCTTGGTCTATACGAAAATCAGTAGAAAGATCATTTGTGCAAATGCTCATCTCAACGAACACGAAGATAAAAGGGTGAGTTTATAAAATAGCACAGGTGTGGGGAAAGGAGTGCAACACTTCAGATTTTTAACCACTTATTTAATTAATTAATCCCTGTCACGCGGTGTAAATAAGGGAGTGATGTGATTGTTTCACATCCCTGTAACCTAAACAACCCTCTGTTCAGATGAATAGCTGTTCAGGCCCTATAAAACAAGGCTTAACATACCTGTAAGCACTGCTGACACAAAAATGGAACACCTTTATCCCCTTACAATGGGTGCAGTAGCCTGGGGCCAGGAGGGGAGGAGATATTAATAGCAACCCCTAAAGTGTTGAAGCCAGCACGTTTTTAAACAACGTTTCCTGGGGCGATGTTCGTATTAGAGTTTTCTCCCCGCCCGCCTTGCCTCGCTATGTTATTAGCATACAATCCCCCGAACTTCATACTACACCAATTATTTCTGTGTCACTCTGAGAATCGCCAGAAGCCGATTCACCTAATTCTCTCATCTCAGCAGCCCCTCGTCGCATCACTCTGTTGCAATTACACGCAACGCGAGTCTGCAATCTAGGGGCGAACAAATGCACCATTGTTGTCTAGTTTGTGTCTTACAACATTAGCAAACTTGCACACTGCTTTCTCGCCTCAACAACATGTTCAAACAAAAGCTTATGTTTAATCGACATAAATGACATATTTAGTCGCAAGTAAAAGATAAATCAGCAGATTGAAGCAATACTCTTTGGCTCGTTAAAGTAAAAATAATCTGATGTGTTGTTCTCCTATGACTTTTTCAACTCGCTCTTCTACAAGCTTATTATTATTATTATTATTATTATTATTATTATTATTATTATTATTATTATTATTATTATTATTATTATTATTATTATTATTATTATTATTATTATTATTATTATTATTATTATTATTATTATTATTATTACCACTACTACTATTGCCAGTACCATTACCAGCACTGTTTCCACCAAATAGTGATCAATTAGTTGAAAGTTACCCTGTTCCTCCAGGTTGAGTGAAAACACAGATGGTGTTTGTTGCGATTCTGGAACTCGTTAAATTTAGCGGAACGTAAATAAGGTGTTGTGCTTAAACATAAACTAGAGGGAGCTGTCAGACGCATTTAACAGAACAAGCTGCTTATTTACGGCCTTAAATGAAATCTGCCACCGTGTGGCGCATTTCGGTGGTTTCTCGGCAATACAGCCCACTGCTTGAATCTCGAATATTAGAATGTTTAGTAAAAACTATCTTACATTCACAGGAACTCTCAATTCAATATTGTTTATTGCTTTCTCTGAATTCAGTAGAGGAAGTGCTAAAAATTCCGTAACAAAGTTTCACTGGAAATACATGTTTTGAAAGCACTGAATAAAGTAGTATTTTCTGAGAAAGATCTTGTGTATGCGTGCACAAACACACGCATATAAACACACTCCACGCTCACGCACACACGTGCATACATATACACGCACAAACACACACATACGTGCGCACACAAACACACACACAAATGTTGAAACGCACGCGCATTGCGATTAACACAAAGAGTACATCGGCGTGCTCTATTCTGCCGTACTCTCACAAACGCACCAGCCATTTCTCTGGTTTAAAAGTTTCTTGGTCTAATTTTGAATAGTAAAGCTGTGATTAACTGTAAACAATGAGGTGTTTGTTGTTTGTTTATGTGTTCTGTGTTTGTTTCTTGGATCAAGATTATGTGCCTTACTAAGATAAATGCAGTACTAATTTGCATTGTTGATTTGCAGTAAATACTTAAACTGGGTGAAAGGCAGTAATCTATATTAGCTCGTCTTGCGCTTAAACGAAGCACCGTAGCAAAAAGCTTCCCTTGCAAAAAGTGTATAAAATAATGTTATCTATCAGCTCGCAAGGCTTGTCGGTCCAATTTTGGAACACCCTATATAAAAATAACGAATGCTACGCCTTCATTACGTGAAAGTTAATGACCCGCAGTGCATCTCTTTGATATTCATTAGCATCTCTCGCTCTCTCTCGTAATACAAAACGAACTAGCATATTGGAAAGCCTGGAAAGTTTAAATAGTTGCATATGGTGAATAGAGACAGGCATCTCATTCTGGGAGATTCGGGAGGCAGGCAGGCAGGCGGGCAGGCGGGCAGGCGGGCAGGCGGGCAGGCGGGCAGGCGGGCAGGCGGGCAGGCAGGCAGGCAGGCAGGCAGGCAGGCAGGCAGGCAGGCAGGCAGGCGGGCGGGCGGGCGGGCGGGCGGGCGGGCGGGCGGGCGGGCGGGCGGGCGGGCGGGCGGGCGGGCGGGCGGGCGGGCGGGCGGGCGGGCGGGCGGGCGGGCGGGCGGGCGGGCGGGCGGGCGGGCGGGCGGGCGGGCGGGCGGGCGTGCGGGCGGGCGGGCGTGCGGGCGGGCGGGCGGGCGGGCGGGCGGGCGGGCGGGCGGGCGGGCGGGCGGGCGGGCGGGCGGGCTGGCGGGCGGGCGGGCGGGCGGGCGGGCGGGCGGGCGGGCGGGCGGGCGGGCGGGCGGGCGGGCGGGCGGGCGGGCGGGCGGGCGGGCGGGCGGGCGGGCGGGCGGGCGGGCGGGCGGGCGGGCGGGCGGGCGGGCGGGCGGGCGGGCGGGCGGGCGGGCGGGCGGGCGGGCGGGCGGGCGGGCGGGCGGGCGGGCGGGCGGGCGGGCGGGCGGGCGGGCGGGCGGGCGGGCGGGCGGGCGGGCGGGCGGGCGGGCGGGCGGGCGGGCGGGCGGGCGGGCGGGCGGGCGGGCGGGCGGGCGGGCGGGCGGGCGGGCGGGCAGGCGGGCAGGCGGGCGGGCGGGCGGGCAGGCAGGCAGGCAGGCAGGCAGGCAGGCAGGCAGACCAATCCCTGTTTGTGGCATTGCTTCCTCTAATGACTTTCTTTTGCGAATTGGAAATGAGCTTTTGAAAGCGTTCTCTAATAACCGCACCCGCCTGCCCTTTTTGTGTTTCCCTCTGATGAACACGCAGCATATAGCTTTGAATAACAGATGATCTTTGTTATCATTTATTTTTATTGCTGATTGTGGACACCATAACTCGAAAACGAAAAGCCGGTTAGGAGCCAAAGTTAGTGTTCAAGTTTAACATCTTTTAAGGATGCGACACGAAGATTTGAAGAAAATTGCTGCACCCTAAACTACTCTTCACATAAAACATTTTTAAAAAAATTTGATTTTCTCGAAATCGGCTCTAATGATTTTGATTAAACACCATATATTTAAGATATTTTTACGTCAATTAAAAGGCATATTTTGAATTTTCTGGCTATAGAGCATGTCCTGTTTAATCTAGAACACTTTTAAATGGTAAAGCGTTACAGATAGACCAAATCTTACTGCACAAAAAATATAGATCTTGCTAAAACACAGTTTATGTCCAAATGAGTTCTTTTTGTAGAGTGGACTATTTCGGAGATATTTCTTGTTATTTCTGTGAGGTTTGAAAAACAAACTTTCGTCATATGGAACATCGCTATTCATTTCTTTGTATATTAGCGGTGCAAAGAGAGCGGAATATCAAAGCTTTAAAAGGTTAGACTATCGCTCAAAGCTACTGTATTCCCATATTCCCCTTGTACCTACAAGGAAATAAGCAATAAGATAAGTTGTACAAGTGTTCATCTCAACTAACACTAAGAAGATATAGGAATAAGAGTTTGTAAGAATGGTTAGTACAAGAGAAGAGAAAGTCATGTGAGTGCGGCACATCAGATTTTTCTATAAGGCGTTCCTCTTTAATATCATTGTTTTGTTTAGTACTCGTATTATGAATCTATTCTTTCTTACTATTCGCCTTAATATACATAAAAATAAACTGATGTGTTGCACTTACTTGTCTTTCTTCATTGGTATGTTCTGGTACGTGTATGTGTGTTTTAATTGTTTCATTTATATCCAACAGTTGCACCAGAAGCCGAACCCATAACCCCTTTTACAACAGGTAGGTGTTAAAAGACACAGCTACGCAGCTAGCAAAATATTCTCATCATGTAACTAAACTGATATTAAAATGTATTAAAATTCGGTGTCTTTGAAATCCTGTTCTCTTGTGAACCCAAAAGAAAATCTAATGTATTATATCTACATGCCTTTCTGTTCCTATTCCAAGATTATTCTAACAAAAGCTTATTCTCCTATCTGCTTCATGTTAATTAAGATAAGCGTTGCTGGAAATTAGTCCACTGCACGGCTAGTAAACAAGGTAACAATAGGGTGTTGTTCTAATATTTTAACTCTAGGTTCACAATACATCTGCTAGGTTTCTCTGTCTCTTCTCTTTAGGCTCAAACATTTTTAAACTTAATTCTGCGTTTCTTTTTGTGTTTTGAAACTATAATTTGTGTATTTGGAAATTAAAAATATATTCAATAAAGAAAGTAGTAAACTTTTTGTGTTGTTTCTGTGAACATGTGTAACAAATTTAATTACTGGAATACATAAACTGCTCCACAAAAACATTTTACAGGTAGAATATGTTGAAAATATCAATGGTGAGAAAAGATTTAAATGCAAAGCTCGCACTAAAATTCATGTGACATTTAAACATGCAGCAGGGCATTTAAAAGGACATCTGGAGACAAATTGTGCATTTTTTGCATTAAAAATGTTGTAGTTATTTATTAGAACTGAAATAATGATAGGTTTTAGATCTATTTTATGAAATTTTGTTACGTATGCTTAAAGGGTGGTGCATGAATAAAAGTATTGTAGAAATGAAATAGATTTGTGTTTGTGTTGTTCAAATACATAAACACGAATGTTGATAATTTTTCAGAGCTGATAATTACTAGCCTTAAGAGTCGAGCAAGAGCAGTGTGTCTGTCTGTCTGTCTGTCTGTCTGTCTGTCTGTCTGTATAGAGGCAGGCTACATAGTGTGAAATCAGATATCGAGAGGTTTAACCCCCTTGTCCAGGGTAAATCCAAATGCACACAAGCGAAGTGCATCACATTTCGTTTTCGGTCGACCGACCGGAAAACGGCAGTTAGGATAAATACACTGCAGTAGGTGGAATTACGTGTAATAGACAGGTTTACATTGTATCAGACAACAAGGTGATCTAGACCAGCTCCAAGCGATTTGCATCTACTTCACGCAAAAAATAAATCATGCTGATTTACCTACTCCCGCTGTGAGCGGATATGATGAAAACAGAGAGAGAGAGAGAGAGAGAGAGAGAGAGAGAGAGAGAGAGAGAGAGATAAACGCTTCATGCAATCCACAGTTTAACACTGTGCTTTATTTACAATTACAAATCACACATGATTACATGACATGGAACTGCCTTATAAAAACCTCTTGCTTTTTACTCAAAATGACACAGTGGCAATGTGTGCCCTTCACATTTGAGACGTCCCGGGTTCGATCCCCGTCGACCAAATACTCTAATTTGGGGTTTTTTCCTGGGTGAGGGAAACACACACACACACACACACACACACACACACAATCTGTTGTTGTTGTTTTCTAGTGCCTTGCATCTGGCAATGAAGCCATTAGCATTCGTGCTTTCCAATACTTTTGAACTGTAGTTTCTTCTGATCTTAATGCTTCACAGGTCTTCAAGTGGTCTTCGTTCATTTCTGCTGGATCGTTACACAGGACACATATTGGTGCGGCTGAGATACCTATTCTGTAGAGATGACTTGCTAAGCAGTCGTGATTTGTCAATAGTCGGAAGGCTGCAACAGCTGTTTTCCTTGGTCTCTGGGGGATTATATCTGGATTGGAAAGTAGTGTAATCCATTTTTTATCTTTGGCATTTGTTTCTATTTCTTGTAGATATGAATGAGAAAATTTTTTATGATCAAGCGTTTTATTGAGGAATATGAGAAATTGAATTTATACTTTTGTTTTATTGTTGTGCCTTTCTTTGCAAGTGAGTCTGCAGCTTCGTTCCCCATGACTCCACAGTGTGCTGGAATCCATTGGAGATGAACAGTCTTATTAACTTTTTGGAGTTGTGTTAACATTTTGTAGCATTCTCTAATTTTTGTTGACTTCTTTGTAGTATTTGAACATATTCCCTGAATTGCAGCTTTAGAATCTGAAAGAATTACTGCCTTGTTAAATTTATTTAAGGGAAGATTTAATAATTGTCGGAGAGCAATGTATATAGCCTCTATTTCTCCATCATAATTTGTTGTGTCTCTGCCAACAGAATGATAAAAGGAAAAATGTGAACACGTAACTCCAGCTCCAGTAAGGTTTTCCTTCGAGGATCCATCAGTATATATGTGCAGCCATTCTTCTGTGGGATACCTAGTATTGATTGTTTCCAGAGCTAGAAGTGTTTGTATTTCTTTTGGTGTGTCTGATTTACTTATTTCCTCTATTAATTCCAAATTGAAGGTAGGTTGCAATAATTCCAATGGATTTTCTCTTATAAGTAGATTTTCTCTGGTGTTAGGAATGTTCAATTTGGATTTAATCTGTGTTACCTTTTCTAGGAAAGTACTATGAGTTTTAAGGATTGAATGGGGGAGGTTCTCTTCTTTCCATTTAGAGTTTGGCAGTCGTAACATTTTCTCGTGTTGGAGCAATGCTTGTTGTTCTATTTTTGTTGTTATTGATGGGGTCCGTGTTAAGGCAAGCATGGCATCAATAGGTGTGGATTTAACTGCTCCAGTGATTAGGCGAAGAGCCTGATTTTGTATTTGTTCAAGTTTATTGATGTTAGCATTTGCTGCTGTTATTAAAGCTTCAGAACAGTACAAGAGGTTTGGTTTAATATACATTTTGTATGTTGTGTTAAGGACTCTCCTTGAGCAGCCCCATTTAGCACCAGCTAACCTTTTTAGGATTTGCAATTTCTTTTCAACCTTTTCTGAAATGTTTGTTATATGTTTTTTCCAACTTAGCTTTCTGTCAAAAGTGATGCCTAAGTATTTGGCATCATCAACTGCTTTGAGTGGTTTACCATTATAATTTATGCTAACATTAACTGGTTTGTATTTTAGTGTAAATAATTCATAATTTGTTTTTTCCACATTGATAGTCATGAGGTTTTTGGAGCTCCATTCATGTACTTTGTTTAGGGCTGTTTCTATTCTGTCTTTAATTAATTCAGGTTTTTTTGAAGAGCCTGAAGTCCAAATGACTACATCGTCAGCAAATAAAGCAATTTTGGTTTCTAAAGTTTTTATTATTGATGGAAGGTCATTTATATATATGTTAAAGAGTGTTGTGCTCAGAACAGCACCTTGTGGAAGTCCTCGGTGTGTTTGTTTATATTTGGAAATGTATGTATTATATTTTGTGGCACAAAATCTTTGTGAAATAAACTGAGTTATCCACTTAAGCATGTTACTTTTCACACCTATTGATTGCAACTTCTCAACTAATTTATTTCTCCAGACTGAGTCATATGCTGATTTAAAATCAATGATTACTGCCAAGGTATCCTCTTTTCTATTGAAAGTTTCTTGATGTCTTGGCTTAGTAGGAGTACATTTTCACTTGTACTATGATTCTGTCTGAAGCCGGTCTGTGAACTATTAATTAAGTTGTAATATTCTAAAAACCAGTTAAGTCTAGATGCCACCATTCTTTCCATCACTTTTGCAATAACACTGGTCAAAGATATTGGTCTGAAACTATTAATATTGTTTGAGGGTTTGTTTTTCTTTAAAATCGGGATGATAATGGCTTTTTTCCAGTCGGAAGGTACAGTACACACGAATATGAGTCCTAAAGATAAACATTCCGGAGTTAAAACTGTCCCCCAATCGGATCTCCGGGTGGGGACATCTTTAGGCAAATTTCATCACACACACAATCTTATGCCTGTAAATACTAATAATATCTTTTCTCGTCTCGTCTGCTTTAGCGAGGATAAATCTCTACAAATACGTCGGCCGTCGGACGCCTCTCGAATAATCTCGAAAACCTTTGTTTTGCCGTACTCATTCTCATGTGTTCACACGCAGTGGTTCGAGGCAGCCTGACCTTGAACGCCTTTGACACGCGCCGCGCCTGGCATGTGGTGTGAGGTAGCTTGACCTTGACAGTCCTTTGTTGTACGTCGCGGCCGGCGTCAAAATAGCATTCTTTTAAAAGAGGTCCGTGTGTGTGTGCATTTATGTGTACTTTTTTCTTTTTTACATATAAAAGTCCTGAACTGATATCATCGGGAGATGAATGAATGAAATAAATTAATGAAATGGTGCTCAAATGAGCCCGAGGTTCATAGAGCTTTAAGTTACCAGACATTCATCATTTCAGGATGAGGGAAAACGTCGGAAAAACCTTATCAGGATAACTCATCATAAGATTCGAACTCGGGACCTCTTGTATGTGAGGCAGACAGGCTACCAGCACACTACAGATGTGGGCTGTGTGTGTATGTGTGTGTGTGTGTGCTCATGTGTGTATGTGCTGTGTGTGTTTTGTGTTTGTGTGTTTTGTGCTTGTCTGTGTTTGGTGTTTGAGTATGTTTGTGTGTGTGTGTGTTTGCGTAACGCATAACTCGTTAACGAAAAGTCGATTAAATACCAAATTGGTTAAGCTGGGCCTCTTCCAGAGATACTACACAAATATCACCACATAAAATACCCTTTACATGGAAAATGTTCCCAACATTTTGATTTGCTCACAAATTGCTCTAATGATTTTTATAAAAATACCATACTTTAAGATATGTTTGTTACAAATGAAACGTATATCTTTAATTTTCTGCAAGTTGCTTCTGACATGCTGTTGATTCTGTTAAGCTTTGGCATAACTGATAAACCGTAAGAGATAGACAAAATCTTACTACGCAAAAATATAGCACAATTTATGTCAAATACATTTCCCTTTTGGCGAAGTAAACTGTTTCGTTATTTTCTGAAATGGTAATTATCAATCTTTATTGATTTATTAAGTTTTTATCTCTTGGCCGTGCAAAGAATATGGAATTACAAAGTCATCACACACTATTAGCTCTTAAAATACTTGAATATTACTAAAAGGTCACTGAATTCCTAGTTTACCCTTGTAAAATAGTTTGTACAAGAGTGAGTAGAGAAAACCAAAGCTTGTCATTAAAACTGGTGTGATGTTTCTCAGAAACACCCTGTAGCCTTTTTATGAAAAAAATGTGGTCTGCCTCTAGTTTTTAATGAAGCAACCAAATTAAACGAAGCGAGAGATAATGGACGACTTTTAAAATTGTGTCAGCTTGCGGCTTCTCTCGTTAACAGTGATAAAGTGAGGGTATCATTGTCACCACGAACAGCTGTACACGGCGCACAGTATTAGTGATAATCCTTCATTTGAATTTGAATCAGCCCGCTAAACCCTCGCCCTAACCCTGCACTATGTTAATCATAGGTGCACAGTCGTAAGAGAAAAATCTGCTGCTGCTGCTGCTGCCGCCTGAATATTTTACACGGGACTCGCTATGCTTTGTT
Organism: Tenodera sinensis; assembly: GCA_030765045.1. NCBI lineage: Eukaryota > Metazoa > Arthropoda > Insecta > Mantodea > Mantidae > Tenodera > Tenodera sinensis. The sequence goes on from CM060966.1 coordinate 172,388,380, forward strand.
CATTAACGCCGACAGTGGAGTTCGGTTATACAAGCTCGTCCTTTACTTTATGTTCACACTATGTTTCCACCAACTTGTTTCGTAACGTACATTTTAAACCTTTAGACTCTAAAAACAGTTGCTTAAAACTCTCGTTTTCATTAACTAAAATGTTCATTATACGCTTCAAGGTTGATACTGGAATAATTAACTGATCGGATTTATAAATCTGTATAGAAATAATAGAGATAGATAAATTAAAAAATTTGTGTTTTGTGTTTGTGTATGTTGTGTGTGTGCGTGTGTGTGTGTGTGTGTGTGTGTGTGTGTGTGTGTGTGTGTGTGCGTGTGTGCGTGTGTGCGTGTGTGTGTGTGTGTGTGTGTGTCAACATTACAGCTCAAACCACACTTAAAAACCATCTGTCTGGGACACGTTTTGAGACACTTTGAATTGGAAAGTGTATCTATAGATATTAAATTCAGCATCTTTGAACGATGCTACAGAAAGATTTTAAATAAGATCAGAAATTACCGTTTACGTGGTGATGTGTTGGTTATGTATTTATTTTACCAAAGATAAATAGCAATTTTGATTAAAGTACTATATATTTCACATATTTACGTCATTTTTAAGCAAATTAGTAGTACTTACACTTCCAGAGACTAGCAAGTCAAAGCAAACCCATGATGGCTGATCAGCCCAGTGCCTAGTGTGGCGGCGGAGACGAACGAAATGAAATGTAGTGTAATACAAGAACACGTGGATCAAAATTTCCAATCCAGTAATCGTCTAGTGAGCAAGGATAATATTCAGCTAGGGTTGTTGACCAGTTCCAGAATACGACTCATATATGTCCAAGCTGTATATCCGTGGTTCAAATCCCGGTTGTGGCACTGCATTTTTAGTCTCATTTTACCATTTCCAATCCTGTCCTACACAGGGCAAGTGATAAAGCGTAAGAGATAAGACAATATCTGATTATAGAAGCAATATAGATTTTGTTAAATTCCACCACTTAATAAGTAAAATACATTTTTAATTCTCCACTAGGTATAGTAAATAGGGGAAGTGTTGTATTCGACCGAAAATTTCCATGTTGAGGAAAAAATCTAATTAATTGCACTCACATGACTTTCTCTACTCTTGTACATACTTACAAACTATTATTCCTATATCTTCTTCGTATTAGTCGAGATAAACATTTACGAAAGCTGTCTTATCGCCATATGAAGGCTTTTAAATTCTGTTCATTTTGTACGGCCAAGACAATAAAACTAAATAACGATCTTCCAATTGAAAAAAAGTATATAAGTTTTGGAATATCTCCGAAATGGTTCACTCTACAAAAAATGCATTTATACTTAGCTTGTGCTTTAATGAAATATATATTTTTCCTACAGTAAGATTTGGTCTATCGCTTACGCTTTACGGTTTAGTGCAAATGCCAAGAGCAAACAGGACTACAGGGGCTATAACCACAAAATTCAAAACATATATTTCGATTGCCATAAAAATATCTCAAACATATAGCATTTTAATCAAAATCGATAGCCATTTTTGGGAAAACCAAAATTTTCGAAACTTTTCCATATAAATGTTAGTTTAGGGTGGAGGATTTTTCTTCCAAATCTTCGTGTTGTATCCTTGAAAGATATTAAACTTAAATACCAATTATGGTTTTTAATTGACCTTTTGTTTTTTAGTTACGCTGTCCACAGACAGACTTACAGACACGGGCACGGCTCCGTCAGATATTTAATTGTTTAGACAAAATTATACGCATAACAGTGTTAATTCTGTGTGTGATATAAGTTAGTAAGTTGCAGGTTGCATAAAACCAAATTAAACGGCACCGTCGAACCACAATGTCTCATTATGTTGCAACTGAGGGAAAAACAGGTCACGTGGTCAGCTGAACATTAATCCCTGGATGATGTGATTGCTAGCATCTTCCACATTAGCCGGAATCGCGCACATTAATTTATAGGGTCATATATTCCAGCCCACACCGTGCCACGCCGCGCTCTAAGCGGATGTTGTTTTGTGGTTTGGTTTCCTGGTGGGACACCCAACTTTCTCTCCTCATCAATTTTATCATTTCCATTTCATTAAATATTCTTTTTTCTTTTGGCTTCGCGGCTTAATATTGTTCTAGCTCTGACACGGTTCAACGATTCCAAAGTTCTGGTTTCGACAGTGTAGTTGCCTGAATATAGGCAACCAACATGGCGCCTTTGACAAACTGGAAGTATTCGACGCTTTCTAGGGGAAGTATCGGTTCTATATTAGGTGTTAGGGGTAGGTATCAGTACGCAGAATTTAAGGGTGACTTCTGGACGTTAAGCTGAAACATAACCTCCTCTCCTATTTTCCCTTGGTGTGTTGCACTCACATGACTTTCTCTACTCTTGTACTAACCATTCTAACAAACTCTTATTCCTATATGTTCTTCGTGTTAGTTGAGATAAACATTTGCAACATTTTGTTTATTTCCTTGTAAGTACAAGGGGAATATGAGAATACAGTAGGCTTTAAGGGATAATCAGATCTTTTAAAGCCTTGAGATTTCGTTCTCTTTGCATAGTTAACATATAAAAATCTCATGTGTTGCACTCACATGACTTTCTCTACTGTTGTACTAACCATTCTAACAAACTCTTATTCCTATATCTCCCTGTTAGTTAAGATAAACATTCGTATAAATTATCTTATTGCTTATTTCCTTGTAGGTGCAAGGGGAACATTAGAATACAGTAGGCTTTGTGCGACAGTCAAATCTTATTGACCTTTGAGATTCCGTACTCTTTGCACGATTAATATAAAAAAATGAACAAGGTTGTTGCATTTCGCTAAAGTTCTAAGTTTTCCGAAACTCACACGCATAACAAGGAATATCTCCGAAATGATTCACCCTACAAGAAAATTTATTGAGACATAAATTGTGTATTTTATCAAGATCTACATTTTAGTATAGTATAATTTGGTATATCTCTAACGGTTTACCAGTTATGCAAAAGTCGTCTAGAGTAAATACGAGTACAGGGGCTATAGCCAGAAAATTCAAGATATACATTTCATTTGTCATCAAAATATCTCAAACATCAAAATCGTTAGAGCCATTTTCAAGAAAATCAAAAGTTTCGAAAAATTTTCCATGTAACGGGTAGTTTAGGGTGGGGCTATTTTCTTCAAAATCTTCGTGTCACATCCTTGAAAGACATTAAACTTAAATACCAACTTTGGTTTCTAAGCGGGTTTTCGTTTTTGAGTTATGCTGTCCAAAGACTGACAGACTTACACACAGACGGACACACAGCAATAGACACACACACACACGCGTACCTTTTTCTAAAAATGCTTTCTTTTGGATTCAAGGGGTCTCCGATGTAATCTCGACATCAAATTTTTGGGTGGAATACAACACTTGCTTGTACCTACCAGTAGAGAAGGTAAAAAAGAACAGATGGAGGTCTGATTAGGGGCAGACAAACATGGCACATATTATGTTGAAGCTCTTGTTAGAAAAACTAGGAGTGGAGGAGGTTGGAGGCTGGAGCGGGCGATCAAACTCAAGTGCTTGTTCGATGGTTGGTATGCCATCCACTTGTGGGAGGAGGTTAAGTGGCCAGCAAACTCGCTCACGTCTTCCAAAGATCGAAAAGGACTCTTTAAAAGTTAGACGGGCTGGGCTGCCTGTCTGTATTCGCCTCCTCAACAAGTTAAAGTGAAAACTCAAGTATAGCGGCTAAAACGCACAAATCCCAAGCTGTGATGGTTTACTTAAATAACGGCCTTTGTTGGTTCAGAAGATAACACACACAGACAGTGTGTTGCACTCACATGGCTTTCTCTACTCTTGTACTAACAATTCTTACAAACTCTTATTCCTATATCTTCTTCGTGTTAGTTAAGATAAACATTTGCAGAATTTACCTTACTCTTGATTTTCGTATAGCTGCAATAGGAATGTGAGTCAAATCTTTTAAAGGTTTGACATTCCGTTCTCTTTGCACAAACTTTCGTGAAATGGAACATCGTTGTTCATTTTTTTATATGTTAAGTGTGCAAAGAGAACGGAATCTCAAAGCTTTAAAAGATTTGACTCACATTCCTATTGCAGCTATACGAAAATCAAGAGTAAGACAAATTCTGCAAGTGTTTATCCCGACCAACCTGAAGATATAAGAATAAGAGTTTGTAAGAATGGTTAGTACAAGAGTAGAGAAAGTCATGTGAGTGCAATACAACAGATGTTCTGTGTGGAATGTAGCAGTTCCTAATTTAGGTATGGTAATAAAGGCATGGCATTAGGAGGTAAGTAGAGGTTTAATTGTGGAGATGATAGTATCGTTAAACGCTCCAGATGTGAATCCATCAGGAGACCACACAAGGCACGCCCGGAGCGGACACCCGTGGAGCCTGCGCCCTGCTGGTGGCCTCCTGTGTTATAGCAGTAATGGATTGTGATGCTTTTGGGACCATGTTTGTTTACTTTGCTGATTCAATGATGCAAGGCTTCTTTCTTTCTCACGGCCCTTGTTGTGTTTTTCATTTTGGTTTTTGAACTAGCAAACTGGGAGCGTGTTTATGGGTTCTAACAGCAAGGGGTCCTCATATTCAGCGTCAGCTTCTTGTATCTAATGAGCCCCGTTTCAAATATGCGAAGGGTTCAAGGAAAAAGCTATCTGACTAACGATACTAACCTTACCCTGCATGTACGAGTATTCTTAATCCTAAAGCTCTTTGTATGCAATCCAGGTCACATTTTGTAACAATGTAATTCATTATACAAAAGAGCTATATCTATCATCCCAGTGCAGAACTTTCTTAGTTGCAGAAAGGTACATATTATGAAACCCTAAACATATTTAATATTCTTCTTAATGATCTTAAGGAAAAAGTTGACACTTTCAATGCTTATAAATTAATTTTTACTTTCTCTACTGTAAAAGCAAGTATAAGCATGTGAAAGGATCATTGTTGTTCATTTTTTATATGTCAACTGTGCAAAGAGAACAGAATCTCAAAGCTTTAAAACATTTGACTATCGCACAAAGTCAATGTATTCTAATATTCCCCTTGTACCTACAAGGAAATAAGCAATAAGATAATTTGTACAAATGTTTATCTCAACAAACACGAAGAAGATATAGGAATAAGAGTTTGTAAGAATGGTTAGTACAAGAGTAGAGAAAGTCATGTGAGTGCAACACAAGATTTTTGAGCAATATAATAGATACATTGAATATAGTCAAAAATATGCACTGTCTTTGGTCGTCGCCATTGCTTATATAACCTCTAAAGCCTGAAACTGAAGCCTGTCTCAGTATTTGTAGAATAGAAGGTGTTATCTTTTTATTTTCTCACTTTTATCTTACAATGTTTAAGTCGAGACAAATCCATTTCGTTTTTATTCGACTGGGTTAAGCTTCTTCTTCCATTAGGATGATTAATTCTAACGATTTCAAAGTTTCCTCCAGACACTCCATGCGTGAAATAGGATTCTTAACTTACTTCTCGTGCGCTATTCCCTTAAAACCTAGTTTCTTCGTTCGTGAAATTGTATCTCATGCAAAAGTTGGCATTTATTCAGGTAGCTGCTGTATCGTGGTTTCTATCTATTTATTCACTCTTCTTAGCCCTAATTATATTTCATCTGGTGGGAAAAAATATGTGCATTCACATAACTTCACATAACCTTCAGAAAAAGGTCCGTGTGGGTGTGTGTGTGTGTGTGTGTGTGTGTGTGTGTGTGTGTGTGTGTGTGTGTGTGTGTGTCTGTGGACAGCATAACTCGAAAACGAAAAGTTGGTTAAAAACCAAAGTTGGGATTTAAGTTTAATGTTTCTCAAGGATGCGACACGAAGATTTTGAAGAAAATAGTTCTACCCTAAACTACCCTTTACATGGGAAATTTTTCGAATATTTTGATTTCCTTGAAAACGGCTCTAACGATTTTGATTAAAATGTCATATGTTTGAGATATTTTTGTGACAAATGAAATGTATATCTTGAATTTTCTGGCTATAGCCCCTGTAGTCGCATTTACTCTGGACGACTTTGGCATAACTGGCAAACCGTTAGAGATAGAACAAATCGTTTCGGATATATTCCTTTTTATTTGTGTCAGCTTCGGAAAACTTATAACTTTCGTGAAATGGATCATCGTTGTTCATTTTTTATATGTTAAGTCTGCAAAGAGAACGGAATCTCAAAGCTTTAAAATATTTGACTATCGCACAAAGCTGTATTCTTATATTCCCCTTGTACCTACAAGGAAATAAGCAATAAAATAATTTGTACAAATATTTATCTCAACTAACACGAAGAAGATATAGGATTAAGAGTTTGTAAGAATGGTTAGTACAAGAGTAGAGAAGGTCATGTGAGTGCAACACATCAGATTTTTTTGTTTTTACAGCATAAATTGAGAAGATATAGAGAGTAGAATGGAATGGATGCATTTGTATAACATCTTGGTGGACACTCGTTGGACAGTGTGCACAATTTGAGCTACTTGTGTACTGAAGGTAATACAACACGAGGATATAATGTTTGTTTATGTGGGCTGCCAAATGCACCGGTACAGCGATACAGAGGAGTACGCCCCTTCTACAGGTATTTTAATCCGAGGTAGATGCCTTACTTACAACAATGAGAACATATTACACACATTAACAATCCGGACAAATAAGGAGTCGGCCCTTTTCTTTTCATCTCACAGATGTAATTAAAATTGTGATTTATGCTGCCTATTGTAATGAACATCTTAGTCTGAAACATGTAGTGGCTTTAATCTATTACGTCCAGTAACCTTCCAGATGAGGACCAAAGGTCGAACTGGGGGGGGGGGGGGGTCAATGAGTTGTGGCAGGCACGCCAAGAGAGCCGTGGGTGGTGGCAGCGGCGGCGGCATAGTATCATTGTAACAGAAACTATCTCCTGCGTCTTTAAACTGAGTTATAATACTGGGAATCGTTTCCTTGCAGTGGAATGTGCTTTCGGTATTGATTTATGTGTGCTTGTGTTTATGTAGGTGTTTGGGTGTGTGAATGTGTGTGTTTGTGTCTTTCTCCCTGTGTGTGCATATGTTTGTGCGTTTGATAACTCTTTTGGTATTCTAAAACTCATTTCTTTTGATAGATTCTTCTTCTGCCTTACAGAGATTAGGCCAATCGGTCTGTTCCGATCTCAATCCATCGTAGTCTGGGTCTTCCTGGATCTCTTCTGCCTGTTACTATGTAATAGTACAAAAGACAAGTGACAGTAACCATGGACGCAGAAAAGAATTACAAGGCTATTGAAGAATGATGGATGGTGACATGACTGTTCTACCCCAATAACCTACGAAGACACACCGTCAAGTGGTACTCGTATGTGTTGTGCCGACAGTAATATACATAGATAGCAAAGTCAATTTTATCCACGCTTGCTCTTTGAACACCTCTGTTTACTTTACCACGCCGGCACGCAAAAGCACGTAACACAGGTTTATGCGCTATGACCGTGATACCACTGTTGTAGTCTGTATTTGTTTTACAGTCAAAGATTTACTGCCACAAACAAAATCGCTACCACCATAACTATGTAACTTCAATTGGGTTTCGACCATTGTTGTTTTTAAACTTCTTCCCACATTAACTTGTATTTACTCATTTTATTATAATATCTCTATCATTGTCGAAAATTACTTCACACACCATTCTTGATAGATATAGATTATAAAACATACTTTAACTTCAATTTCTAAATCAATAACACAGCAAAAAATTGAGGTGTTACAACCAAATTATATTCACTGCCCACTCTTCTTCTAGAATATTCCTATAACAGTTCTTCTCCCTACATCATATGTGAGTAAATTGTTACAGAAATATCTTCATTACACATTTGTTGCAGGTACAAAGGGGTCCAAGGCACTAAAGTGGGTCACATTTAAAAATCTGATGTGTTGCACTCACATGACTTTCTCTACTCTCGTACTAACTACTCTTACAAACCCTTATACCTCTATCTTCTTCGTGTTACTTGACATAAACGTTTCTATAAATTATCTTATTGCTTATTTTCTTGTAGGTACAAGGGGAATAAGGGAATAGAGCAGGCTTTGAGCGAGTCGTCTTTTATAGCTTTGAGATTTGGTTCTCTTTACGCGGCTAAGTTATAAATTCAGAAACGATCTTCCATTTGACGAAAGTTTAAGTGTTCCAAAACTCAGACAAATAACAAGGAATATCTCCGAAATGGTTCACTTTTGGCTTTCGTTTCATACATGAATTTCATGAAGATTATGTAGCGGTTAGTTGTGTTTAATTACCTCGTCATTCGATAGCTGGAAAACAAGCTGGTATATAAATATCTTCCACTCAGCTATTTTCATTAGTTATGTTATTTGAAACTTAACAAGTGAGTCAAAGGTCTGCCTGGAAATACTTAATAACTAAACATTAATAACCTCCAACCGACTCTTCCAAGAGGTCGAAGTTTCTTTCACATTAAAAATTGCTTGTATGACCTATGACCCAGGGATAATTAATTCTAGCCAAGAGAAATATGACACTGGGAACTATAGCTACAAACATCGTAAAATACGCTAACACTATTAGTGTCGGGTTTTCTTACCCATTATTCTTCACCTATTATATTTTCACTTTGCTTCTTCTGAGCATAAATTATTTATTGCCAAGCACTTGGCTGCCATTAAGTGATATTTTAGCCTCTTTGGTCAAAAAAATCTATTTTTGGATTTTTCTAAACCAGTATTGCATTCACATGACTTTTTCTGCTTTTGTGTAACCATTGTTACCACTTCTTATTCCTTTATCTTATTCATGTTAGTCGAAATAAGCATTCGTAGAAATTATTGCTAATTTTCTTATAGGTGCAAGGGGAATATTAGAATACAGTAGGCTTTGAGCGATAGTCAAATCTTTTAAAGCTTTGAAATTCCGCTCTTTGCACGGCTAAGGTATAAAATGAATAACGATCTTCCATTTGTGGAAAGTATAAGTATTGCTAAGCTCACACAAATAGCAAGGAATATCTTCGAAAAGATTCACTCCACAAAAAATTTATCTGTACATAAATCGTGTGTTTTAGCAAGATCTACATATTTTTTAAGCAAGATTTGGTATACCTCTTACGGTTCACCAGTTATGCAAAATTCTTCCAGAGTAAACAGAATTACATAGACTATAAGTAGAAAATTTAAAATATGCATTGCATTTGCCATAAAAATATCTCAGAAATACGGCACCTTAATCAAACACGTTAGAGCCATTTTCGAGACAGTCAAAATTTTCCATGTAAAGCGGATTGTAGGGTGAAGGAATTTTCTTCAAAATTTTCGTGTCGCATCCTTGAAATTCATTAAACTTAACTACCATCTTTGGTTTTGAACCGACTGTTCAGACACACGCACACACACACACACACACACACACACACACACACACACACACACACACACACACTAATGCACCATGACTTAAAATAAATATATTTGCGAAATGTTAATTTCCTAGGAAGGAGGGAACATATATTTTGGACGCCATTTTTAAAGCGGTAGATTGCTACACTTAGTGGGCATGCGCACAACTTCCATTTCTGATTGTGTGCATTTGTTCTTACTTTGGAATTAATCTAGCATGTTTACAAAGTTATTTGAGTGTAATTATTGATATAGACAAAATGTGTAGTGTTACGTATTTTATTTATGGTGAAAATAATATGTAACTTTTGTCAGCAGATAATTTGCTGTTATTTTCATGAATAGACCACGCCTTTGTAAACCTGCATTTTAGAAATATTTCAAACTCACATATTTAATTTTACTCTACTGTTTTAGAACTGCGAAAAGAAAGCACAGTGCGACAAACTTATGAATATATAAGAATAAAATCAGATGGGGAAGAAAGAGGCTTGCTTAGAGGTTAACTTAATACTGCTTTTTCCCAGAAATATTTCATCTGTTATTTTCTCAAGTTAAAAATTATCTTCTCATACTCAAAATATATTTCTCCCACAAAAATGTAACTAGTTTGTCCAAATGTAGTTCAGAATATGGCTAGTAAAATGTCTGATTAGAATTCTGATGTTGGTTATAATTTTAAAAAAATAATTAATGTAACAATGGGCTCTTTTATAATATTTTACACTCTGTGATATTAAGTGTTTTTTTTTAAAAAACTATTCATTGTTTGAAGGTGTCCATCCATTAATTTGCTACGAAGGTAATAGATAAGAGATATTAGTTTAGCTTTAAAAGATTTGACTATCGCTCAAAGACTACTGTATTCTAATATTCCCCTTGCACCTACAAGGAAATAAGCAATAAGATAATTTGTACAAATGTTTATCTTAACTAACAGAAGAAAATATAGGAATAAGAGTTTGTAAGAATGGTTAGTACAAGAGTAGAGAAAGTCATGTGAGTGCAACACGTGAGATTTTTCACTTCGGTGCCTTACCCATTATTCTTCACCTGTTTCATTTTCACTTTGCTTCTTTTGAAACATAAATTATTGATCGCCATGCAGTTGGCTCCCCTTAAGAAGTAAACAAGACAAAAATAATACACATTTCTGGAAGAAGGTGGCGTGCGCATGCGCGAGACGAATTGCGTGTGGTATGCTCGTGAAATGAAAGATGTTTTTCGCTGTCTTTTGATTTCACACCATGTCTGAGAAGCACATTCATCATGGAGACAGACCGTTTCAGTGTGCAGGCTGGCTCTCTCTCTCTCTCTTTGTGCTATTCTGGAAGATTCCTCTTTGATTAAGCCAAGAACCAACCGTACGCCGTAAATCGTAATACAAGCTTTTGGCTGTTGCTGAGGAAAACAAATATGTTTTATGTTCCTTACAGCTTCTGTTTCCAGTAGAGGAACTCCAAACACGAACTACCGAATTGCCCGAGAGAGAGAGAGAGAGAGAGAGAGAGAGAGAGAGAGAGAGAGAGAGAGAGAGAGCTCGAGGACTCACCCAAAATGTAAATATTTTGTATTGCGTTTTATACAATTTAACACTCGAAGTAGGGAGATTAGGACAGAACTGGCACACTTTTTTATGGGCAAGATGGCCGCCATACGTAACCTAAGGATTATTAGGTAGGAGAATAGAAGGCTGCAGGATGTAGGGTTTTGAGGCTGACTCTAGGGATAATGTTTAAGGTGTTTAGAACCGTATGTCTTTATGCATGTTCTTGATACTTGAGCACGTTCTTCACTATATCGATGTATGCTAACTAACGCAACAGCTTTTTATCTTGATTAAAATATTATCCTAACATAATGACACCCCACCCCACATCGCCTCGCCAACCTAACCTAACCTAACCCAGCTGCTACTCCTTTTACTCAGTCTTTCATAATTTAACTTAAAGCTAACCCCTCATAGTTCTAGCCGTCTAACTAATTTAACCTAACCCAGCTCCCACTCTTTTTACTCAGGTCTTTGATAATTTAACCTAAGCCCATAGTTCTACATGTCTAACCTAACCTAACCCAGCTCCCACTCTTTTTACTCAGGTCTTTAATGTCTAACCTAACCTAACCCAGCTCCCACTCTTTTTACTCAGGTCTTTAATAATTTAACCTAAGCCCATACTTCTACATACCTAACCTAACCTAAGCTAGCACCCACTCTTTTTATTTTTTTTTACCTTTTTCATAGTTTAACTTTATTTAGCCTAACCTTGCTCTTACTCTTTTTACTATGGTCTTTCATAATTTCACATAACCTAAGTCTCATACTTCTATTCGTCTAACCTAACCTAACGTTACTTAACCTAAGGGAGCGCAAACCTTCCTATTTATTAACCTGACTTAACCTAACCTATCTCATCCCATTTTACACGAGCATTATATTCTTTTATAATCTATTCTGACCTTTGCACCATGCCGTTTCAAGCTTAGATATTTCACTTTCTTTTGGAGACGTTTCTCCAACAACTTTAGATACTTTAAAGGTATTACACCCTCTGACATGCAAACCCTAAGGATTTCTGAACATTTCATGGTATGCTAGTGCTATTTTAGGAGTTGGTAAGTATTTTGGCCATTTTTGCGGTATTCAAGAGATTTTCAGGAATTTTTGCAGCTTCGTTGGGATTTTCTATATTTTCGCGTCTCTAGTATGTTTTAATACTTTTAATGGACATATGGACCCTTTTTCGCGATTGTTAAGCTTTCAAGATCAAATTTCATCCTTTTGTGAATGTATGATGTTCACGCCTAAAGCATTGCTTACGGTCTTTCTAAGACTAGCCTAACTTAACCACAAACATCTTTAGAGACATTTCCTCATCCTTATTTAACAGTATATATGCTTCTTCTCCTCCCTTCCACCGTTTCTTACACTAACATCAGAAGATGTTTTAGCCTTATTCAACTAGCTATCGTTTACTTTCTTGTACACTGCTCCAGTATGTTATGCATGTTAACCTCAATTGACGATTCTTTTGCATAATTCTGTAGGTTCTAATAGTAACACGTCAAACGTTGCTTACATTCCCTCTAAGACTATCCTAACCTATCCTATCCCACCACCACCACCACCAGCAACGCCACCCCAAAACCAGCATTACGAGCACCACCACCACCACCACCCCCACCACCACCACCACCGCCACCACCACCCTAACCTAACCCAACAAAAAATCCATCATCACCAGCGTCACTATAACCTGCATGACCACAAACATCTCCAGCACCACCACCTCCACCATCACCAGCGCGACCATAACCTACATCATCACCAGCGCAACCAGATCCTGCACCACCGCCATATTGTGCAGCTATTGTACATAGTATGTTCGACATTTTTTCCATATCTAACCTGAGGTAGTCCCACGTTCTTTCGGAGTATTATTCACAACTTTAATCTGCCTTGATTTGTCTCCCTCCTTTATAGGACTTTTAAACTTCCAATAGAAGATGTCCTAACCATTGATGTAGAAGTCCTTATTATTGCTATTGTTGCCCTCTGTCACAGAATTTTATACAGCTGTATGACTCTTTTGCTTGGTTCTATATGTTCTGGCGGTAACATCTCGAACACGACATGCAGTTTTCTAAGTGTAACCCCGCCTATTATGATCTAACCTGCTTATTAAGTGTTCTTTACAGCTTTATTCAACTTTGTTTTCCTAACCCTTTATAGATTTTTAAACTTGTCACTAAAAGATGATCTATCCGCAGATGTTGAGGTACTTATAGCTCAATATTTTTAAGAGATATTCAGCAATACCTTTGATAGTATTTTAACACAATCTTCTGTTTATATAAAGTTAATGAGGGTATACTTACTTTAAGGTAGTAGGGTATACGCCTCTCCTCTTTTATCTGGGCTGGAGACCAGCACTAGAGTTAAAGTCTAGTGGCAGAGTTAACGCCTCCCTTTATAATTTCTATTTTTCTTCTTTCTTCGACAAGTATCATGAGAAGCACGGAGAAGCCAGGTGAGTAATTTTTTTATTTTTTCTTCTTTCTTCGTCAGACTTCATTTGAGGCGTGGAGGAGTCAGTTGATTAAACTTTCATTTTCTACAGGAAACGTAACGGAGAAAATAATTATCTTGAGATCTAAGTTGCATTCTCTTATGCACGGCTTGCAACGTTGTAATGCCCATACGCATACGTAGATATTCCATCCTCTGCAATTACTCTCTTGTCATCATGAGGCGACAGAGCTATTTTATTAGATTCAACTGTAGAAACATTATGACGTTGGGATAAGATTAAATTCATAGGGGTTCTTAAGATTTTTAAAGTTTTAAGGCACTCCATATAACTGTTGAAGCTGATGTATTGCTTAATGGCGTTATGTTTTATGCCTTTGATCTTTTTTATCACAGAGCCATCAATATCGAGAGCATACATTTTAGGTCTGAGACCAACGAAACGACGAATGATTTTACCACTTGCTTCATCTTTAAACTTTCCCAACACTTTCTTGTTTTGTGTGGAATAGCATATATGGTTAGCAGGGTAATCCGCTGTATCCAGATGTTCAAGCATGTGTAATTTATCCTGGTATATATCAGCTGTAGTCACTCGATGGATGAAGGAATCTGTATCCGTATATAACAGTTTAAGATTCTCAGCTCCATAATATGGAAGTAACACATCGTATTGATACGAATACATTAGCGTCTTGGAGATGTCTAGTACGCTCATACCAATGTATATAGGCTTGTTGAACACTATTTTACGAGAAGCCATATGAACAGCTGCGAGATTAGGACCGTATATAGTTCGATCGATAAATGTAGGTTTGGCTATTAGTTTTTCTAATGTTTTGCTGTTTGCTACAAGACGTATATCCATACGACTACGAATATTTTCCATTGTTTTTCCAAACATCGCATTATTGAAAAGTTTGTACAAATCCTTCTCGAAATCGTTTCTTGCTTGCTGTCGTAGGTGATTATTAAATTCGACGTAAGGCTTTAACCAACAAGATTGACGGAATTTTAGCACTCGATGAATCTTTGACAGTCGTAGACCATGACTAAGAGCCTGTTTCAAGGCCATGTAATGTACCACATACTTCTTACGAGATCCAAGATGGGCAATTAGTTTCTTTGAAGAGGATTCCCCCGGTTTCATACTCTCAGGCAGAAAGGGTAAATCATTATGAAGTTCATGCAGCTCTGCAGGATATTCCACGTCAACCTCCAAGATATATCCAAAGGAATCATCCCCATTCAAAGAACCGAGATGTATATCCTCAGGAGAAACCCACGTAAATCCACCATAAGGAAGGGCGTGACACATAGCCCAACCGTACTGGTTATTGGCGTCTTCGTACGTAATAAAATGAGAGGGTTTACGAGGATCATACTGCTCCATATAGATGTTGTTGGCCTCCGCATACCGGTGAGAAACCTGGCATAACCCTCCTCTTATACCAGATTCAACCATGAGTAGCTGATCGTAATCAAGAAGCAATTCCAACTCGATTCCAGTATACAGCAGCATAGCATCCCATGTAAGTCCTGGAGAAGTAAAATAATGTGCAGGGTCCACTTTATGAGTTTTCAGGGTTTGGTCTCTAAATGTCTCGAAGACATCTGCTAGGAGAAGAACATCTGAAATTAAGTACAAGTCACTGTACTCGCCAAGGTTTCGGACGTTAAAGTGCTTCCACACGTTCAGAGCATGATCATAGTCCTCACTGCTGATTTCTTCGCTGTTTAACCTGTTGTAGAAGGAGTCCCTAGGAGGCAAACATGTATCGTTCAGGACATCCCACGATGTTACGTAATCATAGGGAAATACCCCCTTACGAGTCATCAAGCCAATATTATCTACTCCAAAGTATTTCGCTGTTTCAGGATGCGTTTCAAGGTTCTTTGCAAGCTTCTCCAAACTCGTACTGAGAAAGCGGAAAGTATCCACAAACCTGAGTTTAATATCCCCAACATACTTGGAGAATGATATATAACTTTCCTCTGAATTTGGTATAACCTCTACTCTTTCGCTAGTGCACCCCAGTTCCTTAACAATGAAATGAGAGTCATACCCACTCAGGTTATGCATGAAGACAGGTATATAATTAGGTGTTTTACAAGCCAGGTTACATCTATTGTGTAAAGGTCCTCTAAACGCCCCGCTTATATGTGAGTGATCGCGAACCTTCCAATTATCTTCTGTAAATTCATGTTCACACAGGTAGCATATTGTAGAAGCATCGAATGATTCTTGTTCTTCAGCTGTAAGATTAAGAGGTTTAGCAGATTTGTATAAGTCACTAATTTTATTTGCCAGATCCATCACGCATTCCATAAACTTCTGTGCAGCGTCAGCCCCTCGGTAAACATACGGTTCAGTAGGAAGAGTTGTTTCTAGTTGTTCAACACTGGACGACGGCTTCACGTAAACACAAAAGCTCATAGGAGAATGACTTTGATAAGGAGCTGTGTAGGAGGTTTCAGGGTTAGAGGAGCAGGTATGGAGAGGGGTAAGAATGCATTCAAAATCTGCGTAGATAACATAAGGAAGTTTCAACATCCTCTCAACATTCTTGAATTTAACGATAGAGTTATCCTTTGTAGGCATAACGCATCTAGCAATGCCATGTTGTCTACATATTTCTCGGTGCTCTTCTAATTTTTTCATTCCACTTTGCCCGTATCGGTCATCAAAATGGCTGAAACATCTTTTACATACATAAATTCGACCATCATGTTTGGTTTTCTGCTGACGAATAAGCCTCTCAAAATTCTTTATATAAGCATAGTGATGTCTGTCAGCTGAATCACTCAACAGAAGGAGATCGCGATGATCATCTAATTCTTCATCAATCACCTTTATTGGAAACACTTCATGTTTATCATCCACTCCAAACACATTTATGGATATATTATTAAGTTTTTCAAATTTAGCGATCTCACCCAAGCTCGTAGGAAACGAGACGCATGAGAAATCGTATTTTTCTTGGAGATCCTTGTACTTGCTAACACGCTGAGGATTCTTTTGAATGAACTTAGCAAGCACAGCATACATAAAGCATTTCTCGTCGCTATAGTTCTGAGGGTTTATACAGGCTTTTTTCACATCCAAAGATGACGGTAGAGGAATATAGCTGCTCCCTCGAAGAAGATTATACTTGTTAATACGTAGTCGAACGCCATCAACATTCAGCAGAGCCCAATTACTACCTTTCAACTTACTTTCTTCCATTTCAGCACGAAGTTTCTCGAATTTTTTTTCCAAGATGGCATCCAAGTCGCTATCTAAAAAAACAGCATGATTACGCGTTTTGAAGGCTTTGTTAGTGATATCCCCCACAGCATTCACAAACTTACATTCAGCCATAATGTTAACTTTCAAACTTTTATGAACCCGTAGCTCCTTCTGAACAGCATGAACTATGCGCTGCTTCGCCTGCTGTAGGTATGAATTTAGATCCTGACTTGCTGGGCATTGGATGAAATACGATTTCAGCCGATCCTGAAACGCCGCTTCATATTCTACAACATCGTCTTCATCAGGAGACATTAACAATAATTTATGCTTAGTAGGTTCCAATTTGACTTTCTTAGCATCTATAGCCCTATCACAGCGCCCTTCATGTACATCTCTTCGATTTTCAGTACCGTAAACATCACCACAATGTTTACACTCGAAAAACTCACCACATATCAGCTCATGCCTCTTCTTATGGTAGTCGCGTAGAAAACTCTTTTCACATTTGCTGCACCTATAATCTGGTATAGCATTCAGAACCGATTCCATTACTCCACCATTCCACATCTTTATAATATGTAGTGCAACACTTGTAAATGATATAAGTCAATAAATGCTTATAGCACTTTCCACTGACTCGCCTTAATAACTTGTCAAAGCTATTGAACGGTAATTTCACTAAGAAAGCTGATGTGCTCGACTCGAAGGATAATTACCGAATACCTATCTAAGACTGAGCAATCTGTATTTATTCTGAAAGCATGCACTTCTCAGGAAACTATATAACTCAAAATTGCGCTTGTGGCGCCTTATAGCGGCTTCAATCAGTATTAAACGTATATTCTGCTTATATGGGGGTAAATTATATATTAGTCATCAACTATCCGTATTTTTATTACTTTTCTCCGTTTTTACGTACTTTGAAAACGAATCCGGCATAGAATTAAGACGCGAAACGGTGGGTATGTATCTTTAAGTAACAAACACCTTTTAACGATATCGAATGACAGCAATAGAAGCACTTGAACATTATTTAAACGCTTAAAAAACCAATTTTTTCGCTATATTTCATCAATTTAAGCATTAGAGTCCTATGACGTCACACTCAAGCATCGACGGAATGTCTGTTACCTCCAAACATGTTCCTACAAGTCTAATGACGTCACAGAAGCACCATGCAGAAGACATAATTCAACGACAAAGACATTAATTTTAACTATACATTCCCACAAAGAAATAAACCTATTTGAAAGCGTCTTAACACGTTAACTTCAATGCATGTATATATAAAACCTCTAATATAACAATGAAAAGAAAGGCAAAGAAATAAAGAAGAAATGATTTAACAGAAAACGCCCTTAGAAACGCGTTTATTCCTTATATTTCATCATTCAACACTTGTACACCCAACTAGCATAGCTAAATGACGTCACACAGAAGCGGCGACGTTCTGTCTACACTCCTTCAAAACAAGTTCAGACAGGAAAGTCTCCCCACCCTCGAATCCACGTAGCAACATTATGAGAATGCCGGCAGTAACCTCCAAGCCACCAGAGTGAGTATATGGAACGTAAACACCCGACAGCGCTTTTCACCGTTTAAGCTTATTTACATCGTAATTTTTCAGGTATTCATCATACTTTTATACTACAACACGGCATATAGATCACAATACTTAACGCTTTATGATATTATTTGTTATGACCACCATTGTATACTCATTTATTGATTTAAATTCAACATTTCTAGCGTTCACCCTCTTCTTCTTCCTCTTCTTCTTCTCATATCACACCTTTACCTTAGCCCTGTTCTCGTTCTCCCTCGTGATAGCAGAGAATATGTACGTAAATGATCGTTATTAGCTTAAATATTAAAGAAAATAACAACATTCTCCGTCAATTATATCTAAACAGCTTTTTCCTAGTTGTCCATGATTAAGGATTCTGGAATCAAGGTAGGCAATGTTTCTCTCAATAAGAGCATTCAGTAATTGATTTTGTAAATAATATCACTAATTTAAGCTTTATTTCGAGCCTCTAAGTCTGCTAGTTTGCAAGGTATTTAAATGGGCCCTTAGAGATTCGAACTAGACCCGCAGTATAAAAATTACCAATTTATCCATAAATCAGGACTAGAGTATTTAACTGAAGCGTTTAACTTTTTATTTCATAGCGCTATCTTTGTTTATTCACGAATAAATCGACTTTGAAGTAATTGCCCCCTCCCGGTAATCGAACTATGAGTCGTAGGGATAAACTTTTCTTATATATCACTTTATGCATCAAGTTACCCATCGCTGATTGCTGGTAAACTAAATGAGATATCGAAATACGGTAAACGGTGATTATCTTCTAATAAAACGGCGCATCTTTTGATCTAACTTTCAAGATCACCGGGGGTCTAGAGATCGATTCCCGTGCAATCAATACTTTTGTTATTGGAATAATTCCTAAACTATTAGTGATAAAAACTTTGAATAAACTTTATTAAATTGGTATTGCAATAAGCTTTCCTTTGTGGTATGATCGGGATCCTGGAGTCTTGGGTTCCAATCCTGATTTGGTGAATTTAATTATCTCGAGAATCGCTTAAGCTAGAAGACTGAAATAAACTTTATATGGTAAAACACGTTAAGGACAATTATTTTCTAACATGCTAGAGTTGAGGTATCGTGGGTTCGATTCCTACCTTGCGGAGAATTATTGAATTTTGAGCTATATCGCGATTTGTTACACTTGGAATAGTGATGTAAAGACAAATTAGGGTAACTTGATGCATAAAGTGATATATAAGAAAAGTTTATCCCTACGACTCATAGTTCGATTACCGGGAGGGGGCAATTACTTCAAAGTCGATTTATTCGTGAATAAACAAAGATAGCGCTATGAAATAAAAAGTTAAACGCTTCAGTTAAATACTCTAGTCCTGATTTATGGATAAATTGGTAATTTTTATACTGCGGGTCTAGTTCGAATCTCTAAGGGCCCATTTAAATACCTTGCAAACTAGCAGACTTAGAGGCTCGAAATAAAGCTTAAATTAGTGATATTATTTACAAAATCAATTACTGAATGCTCTTATTGAGAGAAACATTGCCTACCTTGATTCCAGAATCCTTAATCATGGACAACTAGGAAAAAGCTGTTTAGATATAATTGACGGAGAATGTTGTTATTTTCTTTAATATTTAAGCTAATAACGATCATTTACGTACATATTCTCTGCTATCACGAGGGAGAACGAGAACAGGGCTAAGGTAAAGGTGTGATATGAGAAGAAGAAGAGGAAGAAGAAGAGGGTGAACGCTAGAAATGTTGAATTTAAATCAATAAATGAGTATACAATGGTGGTCATAACAAATAATATCATAAAGCGTTAAGTATTGTGATCTATATGCCGTGTTGTAGTATAAAAGTATGATGAATACCTGAAAAATTACGATGTAAATAAGCTTAAACGGTGAAAAGCGCTGTCGGGTGTTTACGTTCCATATACTCACTCTGGTGGCTTGGAGGTTACTGCCGGCATTCTCATAATGTTGCTACGTGGATTCGAGGGTGGGGAGACTTTCCTGTCTGAACTTGTTTTGAAGGAGTGTAGACAGAACGTCGCCGCTTCTGTGTGACGTCATTTAGCTATGCTACTTGGGTGTACAAGTGTTGAATGATGAAATATAAGGAATAAACGCGTTTCTAAGGGCGTTTTCTGTTAAATCATTTCTTCTTTATTTCTTTGCCTTTCTTTTCATTGTTATATTAGAGGTTTTATATATACATGCATTGAAGTTAACGTGTTAAGACGCTTTCAAATAGGTTTATTTCTTTGTGGGAATGTATAGTTAAAATTAATGTCTTTGTCGTTGAATTATGTCTTCTGCATGGTGCTTCCGTGACGTCATTAGACTTGTAGGAACATGTTTGGAGGTAACAGACATTCCGTCGATGCTTGAGTGTGACGTCATAGGACTCTAATGCTTAAATTGATGAAATATAGCGAAAAAATTGGTTTTTTAAGCGTTTAAATAATGTTCAAGTGCTTCTATTGCTGTCATTCGATATCGTTAAAAGGTGTTTGTTACTTAAAGATACATACCCACCGTTTCGCGTCTTAATTCTATGCCGGATTCGTTTTCAAAGTACGTAAAAACGGAGAAAAGTAATAAAAATACGGATAGTTGATGACTAATATATAATTTACCCCCATATAAGCAGAATATACGTTTAATACTGATTGAAGCCGCTATAAGGCGCCACAAGCGCAATTTTGAGTTATATAGTTTCCTGAGAAGTGCATGCTTTCAGAATAAATACAGATTGCTCAGTCTTAGATAGGTATTCGGTAATTATCCTTCGAGTCGAGCACATCAGCTTTCTTAGTGAAATTACCGTTCAATAGCTTTGACAAGTTATTAAGGCGAGTCAGTGGAAAGTGCTATAAGCATTTATTGACTTATATCATTTACAAGTGTTGCACTACATATTATAAAGATGTGGAATGGTGGAGTAATGGAATCGGTTCTGAATGCTATACCAGATTATAGGTGCAGCAAATGTGAAAAGAGTTTTCTACGCGACTACCATAAGAAGAGGCATGAGCTGATATGTGGTGAGTTTTTCGAGTGTAAACATTGTGGTGATGTTTACGGTACTGAAAATCGAAGAGATGTACATGAAGGGCGCTGTGATAGGGCTATAGATGCTAAGAAAGTCAAATTGGAACCTACTAAGCATAAATTATTGTTAATGTCTCCTGATGAAGACGATGTTGTAGAATATGAAGCGGCGTTTCAGGATCGGCTGAAATCGTATTTCATCCAATGCCCAGCAAGTCAGGATCTAAATTCATACCTACAGCAGGCGAAGCAGCGCATAGTTCATGCTGTTCAGAAGGAGCTACGGGTTCATAAAAGTTTGAAAGTTAACATTATGGCTGAATGTAAGTTTGTGAATGCTGTGGGGGATATCACTAACAAAGCCTTCAAAACGCGTAATCATGCTGTTTTTTTAGATAGCGACTTGGATGCCATCTTGGAAAAAAAATTCGAGAAACTTCGTGCTGAAATGGAAGAAAGTAAGTTGAAAGGTAGTAATTGGGCTCTGCTGAATGTTGATGGCGTTCGACTACGTATTAACAAGTATAATCTTCTTCGAGGGAGCAGCTATATTCCTCTACCGTCATCTTTGGATGTGAAAAAAGCCTGTATAAACCCTCAGAACTATAGCGACGAGAAATGCTTTATGTATGCTGTGCTTGCTAAGTTCATTCAAAAGAATCCTCAGCGTGTTAGCAAGTACAAGGATCTCCAAGAAAAATACGATTTCTCATGCGTCTCGTTTCCTACGAGCTTGGGTGAGATCGCTAAATTTGAAAAACTTAATAATATATCCATAAATGTGTTTGGAGTGGATGATAAACATGAAGTGTTTCCAATAAAGGTGATTGATGAAGAATTAGATGATCATCGCGATCTCCTTCTGTTGAGTGATTCAGCTGACAGACATCACTATGCTTATATAAAGAATTTTGAGAGGCTTATTCGTCAGCAGAAAACCAAACATGATGGTCGAATTTATGTATGTAAAAGATGTTTCAGCCATTTTGATGACCGATACGGGCAAAGTGGAATGAAAAAATTAGAAGAGCACCGAGAAATATGTAGACAACATGGCATTGCTAGATGCGTTATGCCTACAAAGGATAACTCTATCGTTAAATTCAAGAATGTTGAGAGGATGTTGAAACTTCCTTATGTTATCTACGCAGATTTTGAATGCATTCTTACCCCTCTCCATACCTGCTCCTCTAACCCTGAAACCTCCTACACAGCTCCTTATCAAAGTCATTCTCCTATGAGCTTTTGTGTTTACGTGAAGCCGTCGTCCAGTGTTGAACAACTAGAAACAACTCTTCCTACTGAACCGTATGTTTACCGAGGGGCTGACGCTGCACAGAAGTTTATGGAATGCGTGATGGATCTGGCAAATAAAATTAGTGACTTATACAAATCTGCTAAACCTCTTAATCTTACAGCTGAAGAACAAGAATCATTCGATGCTTCTACAATATGCTACCTGTGTGAACATGAATTTACAGAAGATAATTGGAAGGTTCGCGATCACTCACATATAAGCGGGGCGTTTAGAGGACCTTTACACAATAGATGTAACCTGGCTTGTAAAACACCTAATTATATACCTGTCTTCATGCATAACCTGAGTGGGTATGACTCTCATTTCATTGTTAAGGAACTGGGGTGCACTAGCGAAAGAGTAGAGGTTATACCAAATTCAGAGGAAAGTTATATATCATTCTCCAAGTATGTTGGGGATATTAAACTCAGGTTTGTGGATACTTTCCGCTTTCTCAGTACGAGTTTGGAGAAGCTTGCAAAGAACCTTGAAACGCATCCTGAAACAGCGAAATACTTTGGAGTAGATAATATTGGCTTGATGACTCGTAAGGGGGTATTTCCCTATGATTACGTAACATCGTGGGATGTCCTGAACGATACATGTTTGCCTCCTAGGGACTCCTTCTACAACAGGTTAAACAGCGAAGAAATCAGCAGTGAGGACTATGATCATGCTCTGAACGTGTGGAAGCACTTTAACGTCCGAAACCTTGGCGAGTACAGTGACTTGTACTTAATTTCAGATGTTCTTCTCCTAGCAGATGTCTTCGAGACATTTAGAGACCAAACCCTGAAAACTCATAAAGTGGACCCTGCACATTATTTTACTTCTCCAGGACTTACATGGGATGCTATGCTGCTGTATACTGGAATCGAGTTGGAATTGCTTCTTGATTACGATCAGCTACTCATGGTTGAATCTGGTATAAGAGGAGGGTTATGCCAGGTTTCTCACCGGTATGCGGAGGCCAACAACATCTATATGGAGCAGTATGATCCTCGTAAACCCTCTCATTTTATTACGTACGAAGACGCCAATAACCAGTACGGTTGGGCTATGTGTCACGCCCTTCCTTATGGTGGATTTACGTGGGTTTCTCCTGAGGATATACATCTCGGTTCTTTGAATGGGGATGATTCCTTTGGATATATCTTGGAGGTTGACGTGGAATATCCTGCAGAGCTGCATGAACTTCATAATGATTTACCCTTTCTGCCTGAGAGTATGAAACCGGGGGAATCCTCTTCAAAGAAACTAATTGCCCATCTTGGATCTCGTAAGAAGTATGTGGTACATTACATGGCCTTGAAACAGGCTCTTAGTCATGGTCTACGACTGTCAAAGATTCATCGAGTGCTAAAATTCCGTCAATCTTGTTGGTTAAAGCCTTACGTCGAATTTAATAATCACCTACGACAGCAAGCAAGAAACGATTTCGAGAAGGATTTGTACAAACTTTTCAATAATGCGATGTTTGGAAAAACAATGGAAAATATTCGTAGTCGTATGGATATACGTCTTGTAGCAAACAGCAAAACATTAGAAAAACTAATAGCCAAACCTACATTTATCGATCGAACTATATACGGTCCTAATCTCGCAGCTGTTCATATGGCTTCTCGTAAAATAGTGTTCAACAAGCCTATATACATTGGTATGAGCGTACTAGACATCTCCAAGACGCTAATGTATTCGTATCAATACGATGTGTTACTTCCATATTATGGAGCTGAGAATCTTAAACTGTTATATACGGATACAGATTCCTTCATCCATCGAGTGACTACAGCTGATATATACCAGGATAAATTACACATGCTTGAACATCTGGATACAGCGGATTACCCTGCTAACCATATATGCTATTCCACACAAAACAAGAAAGTGTTGGGAAAGTTTAAAGATGAAGCAAGTGGTAAAATCATTCGTCGTTTCGTTGGTCTCAGACCTAAAATGTATGCTCTCGATATTGATGGCTCTGTGATAAAAAAGATCAAAGGCATAAAACATAACGCCATTAAGCAATACATCAGCTTCAACAGTTATATGGAGTGCCTTAAAACTTTAAAAATCTTAAGAACCCCTATGAATTTAATCTTATCCCAACGTCATAATGTTTCTACAGTTGAATCTAATAAAATAGCTCTGTCGCCTCATGATGACAAGAGAGTAATTGCAGAGGATGGAATATCTACGTATGCGTATGGGCATTACAACGTTGCAAGCCGTGCATAAGAGAATGCAACTTAGATCTCAAGATAATTATTTTCTCCGTTACGTTTCCTGTAGAAAATGAAAGTTTAATCAACTGACTCCTCCACGCCTCAAATGAAGTCTGACGAAGAAAGAAGAAAAAATAAAAAAATTACTCACCTGGCTTCTCCGTGCTTCTCATGATACTTGTCGAAGAAAGAAGAAAAATAGAAATTATAAAGGGAGGCGTTAACTCTGCCACTAGACTTTAACTCTAGTGCTGGTCTCCAGCCCAGATAAAAGAGGAGAGGCGTATACCCTACTACCTTAAAGTAAGTATACCCTCATTAACTTTATATAAACAGAAGATTGTGTTAAAATACTATCAAAGGTATTGCTGAATATCTCTTAAAAATATTGAGCTATAAGTACCTCAACATCTGCGGATAGATCATCTTTTAGTGACAAGTTTAAAAATCTATAAAGGGTTAGGAAAACAAAGTTGAATAAAGCTGTAAAGAACACTTAATAAGCAGGTTAGATCATAATAGGCGGGGTTACACTTAGAAAACTGCATGTCGTGTTCGAGATGTTACCGCCAGAACATATAGAACCAAGCAAAAGAGTCATACAGCTGTATAAAATTCTGTGACAGAGGGCAACAATAGCAATAATAAGGACTTCTACATCAATGGTTAGGACATCTTCTATTGGAAGTTTAAAAGTCCTATAAAGGAGGGAGACAAATCAAGGCAGATTAAAGTTGTGAATAATACTCCGAAAGAACGTGGGACTACCTCAGGTTAGATATGGAAAAAATGTCGAACATACTATGTACAATAGCTGCACAATATGGCGGTGGTGCAGGATCTGGTTGCGCTGGTGATGATGTAGGTTATGGTCGCGCTGGTGATGGTGGAGGTGGTGGTGCTGGAGATGTTTGTGGTCATGCAGGTTATAGTGACGCTGGTGATGATGGATTTTTTGTTGGGTTAGGTTAGGGTGGTGGTGGCGGTGGTGGTGGTGGTGGGGGTGGTGGTGGTGGTGGTGCTCGTAATGCTGGTTTTGGGGTGGCGTTGCTGGTGGTGGTGGTGGTGGGATAGGATAGGTTAGGATAGTCTTAGAGGGAATGTAAGCAACGTTTGACGTGTTACTATTAGAACCTACAGAATTATGCAAAAGAATCGTCAATTGAGGTTAACATGCATAACATACTGGAGCAGTGTACAAGAAAGTAAACGATAGCTAGTTGAATAAGGCTAAAACATCTTCTGATGTTAGTGTAAGAAACGGTGGAAGGGAGGAGAAGAAGCATATATACTGTTAAATAAGGATGAGGAAATGTCTCTAAAGATGTTTGTGGTTAAGTTAGGCTAGTCTTAGAAAGACCGTAAGCAATGCTTTAGGCGTGAACATCATACATTCACAAAAGGATGAAATTTGATCTTGAAAGCTTAACAATCGCGAAAAAGGGTCCATATGTCCATTAAAAGTATTAAAACATACTAGAGACGCGAAAATATAGAAAATCCCAACGAAGCTGCAAAAATTCCTGAAAATCTCTTGAATACCGCAAAAATGGCCAAAATACTTACCAACTCCTAAAATAGCACTAGCATACCATGAAATGTTCAGAAATCCTTAGGGTTTGCATGTCAGAGGGTGTAATACCTTTAAAGTATCTAAAGTTGTTGGAGAAACGTCTCCAAAAGAAAGTGAAATATCTAAGCTTGAAACGGCATGGTGCAAAGGTCAGAATAGATTATAAAAGAATATAATGCTCGTGTAAAATGGGATGAGATAGGTTAGGTTAAGTCAGGTTAATAAATAGGAAGGTTTGCGCTCCCTTAGGTTAAGTAACGTTAGGTTAGGTTAGACGAATAGAAGTATGAGACTTAGGTTATGTGAAATTATGAAAGACCATAGTAAAAAGAGTAAGAGCAAGGTTAGGCTAAATAAAGTTAAACTATGAAAAAGGTAAAAAAAAATAAAAAGAGTGGGTGCTAGCTTAGGTTAGGTTAGGTATGTAGAAGTATGGGCTTAGGTTAAATTATTAAAGACCTGAGTAAAAAGAGTGGGAGCTGGGTTAGGTTAGGTTAGACATTAAAGACCTGAGTAAAAAGAGTGGGAGCTGGGTTAGGTTAGGTTAGACATGTAGAACTATGGGCTTAGGTTAAATTATCAAAGACCTGAGTAAAAAGAGTGGGAGCTGGGTTAGGTTAAATTAGTTAGACGGCTAGAACTATGAGGGGTTAGCTTTAAGTTAAATTATGAAAGACTGAGTAAAAGGAGTAGCAGCTGGGTTAGGTTAGGTTAGGTTGGCGAGGCGATGTGGGGTGGGGTGTCATTATGTTAGGATAATATTTTAATCAAGATAAAAAGCTGTTGCGTTAGTTAGCATACATCGATATAGTGAAGAACGTGCTCAAGTATCAAGAACATGCATAAAGACATACGGTTCTAAACACCTTAAACATTATCCCTAGAGTCAGCCTCAAAACCCTACATCCTGCAGCCTTCTATTCTCCTACCTAATAATCCTTAGGTTACGTATGGCGGCCATCTTGCCCATAAAAAAGTGTGCCAGTTCTGTCCTAATCTCCCTACTACTCGAATTTAACTCATAATACTTTTCTCTTTCTCTAATACGTATAGATAAGTAGAGGAAGTCTTATATTCCACCCAAAAATTCGAGGTTGAAATTTCACCGGAAATATATGTTTTGAGACCCCCTGAATCCAAAAAAGTCAGTGTGTGCTGTGTACAGCGTAACTCAAAAACGAAAAGTCGGTTAGAAACCAAATTTGGTATTTAAGTTTAATGTCTTTCAAGGATGCGACACGAAGATTTTGAAGAAAATTGCTCCAACCTAAACTACCCTTTACATGCAAAATATTTCAAAAATCTTTCTAACCTAGAAAATGTAGCCCTAATATCCTGAATTTCTTTTTTAAATTATTCTGGCTTGCACTTAAATTCACCACGAGGCATCTGACATTCAATTTCATTAGTGTTTCTTAAAAGATCTGCATTGGTGCCCTGATACTGAGGTTTTTACTAAGTTCTGTAACATCTGTATATCATCGATGACTTTATTCTTAAGTCAGTTTGTTTGTCAGATATCTTTTTATGAAAACTTCGCAATTTTGTCTGTACCCCTTGCAGCATATTACCCAGTTCTCCCCTAACTGATTCTATATTTTCATCTCTGATTTCTGCGACGTCTTTATCTCCCCCCGACTAGCCCTAAGAGACTGCCATTTTATTTCTGTTCACTATATTTTCCAGCAACAGTTGAGTAACGATTTACTGAGCATTCACAAATAATTAATCAGTACTTTCCTTTCATGCTAACGTGTAATTTGTTATAACTAGGGACCGACTCTTCCTACAGAGAACGAAAAGTTGCGGAGTTTGGACTACAGCAAGTAGGAGAGGTCAGTCTGTCACATGATCTTAACACATAGGAGGCCACGTACAGTCGACGTGGGTACGTTGTTGCATAACTTACATTAGGTGCTGTCAACATTTATTGTAAAATATTTATTGTTGTAAAAATTCAGCAGTACGTGAATATTTCGATTTTCGTGCTGGAGTCAGTTTACTCTTTGTGGTACTAGTGGACATATTCGAGAGACAGTGTGCTTTGTGCTGTCACTGTACTGAGACAATGACATCACGCTCTGCCCTTGTGCAGGTAACTTGCGACCGCCTCGATAGCTGTATAAAGGTTCGAAGCCTAGTTATAACCATGCCCAGCCAGTAGTATGAGTGTTTCTGTCATTGGAGAGGGGTAAAGAGAGTGAAAGAAGGGAAAGCTACGAAGGTCTTGTTAAATAATCATGATACCCTTGCAATTTTTCTAAAGAAAAAGTAGAAAAGTATAAGACTTCGTAAGAATTAGTTTGTACAAGAGCGGATAGAGAAACTCATGTGATTGGAAGACAGTGAAACTTGTTGTTTTGATGTTTGTGTTAGTTAAGCAGGCAGTAAAAAGCCGCCGCACTCCACACGTGTGTTGTTCGTTTGTTGTGCCATTAACAAACTTTTGTTACCTTTAAGAAAGAACGAGCGAGTATTAAAGGAAGGAAAAGGAAACAACAGCAACAACGTGAGCTTTTAGCATCATTTATTCGGAACAATCGTGCTTGTATGTTGTGGGTTTCAAACCCATTACATAGCGACGACAAGCTGCTTCCTTTTCTTCACAAGAAAACAAAGAATGAGAGGAGGAAGCTACTAGCTTCCCCCAGTAAATGGCGCTACTTTCTTTTCCTCAAGTTTTTGTGCCCCAAAAGACCATTAGCAACTACATTTATTTAGTCTTTACTGTAGAAGATCCTCACTGGATCAGCAAGTCCTTACAGCACAGATTCTAGCACTACAAAACTTCATTGACTGTTTCATTACACGCTACGACTTACTTGTGGCACCTTGGGTACTTTAAAACGTGCATACTAGCTGAAATACCCTGTGTTGTCCTTGGTTCGATCATTTATCCCTACATTTAGACTTAGGTTTATAAGAATTTTTAATATCTTGTTGATATTAATGGGAGACGAGGTTAGAGGTTAGAGCGAGAGTTTTGTTATTCTCGGCTAGTATCTGTCTGAGAGCTATAAGATGCTATTATTGTTGTCACAGGCAGTTGTACCGATGTATTTTATAGATGAAACAATCAATATTGTTTTAATGTACATTTTGAACGATTTATTAACACTTAAAACTCATTATCCTTCTCACGAAACACTTCCACAATTTTCTCGCTAAATATGGCGGACTTCTTCGCTAACAAACAAAATGGCTAGACACAGACAATGATTGTGAAAAGTGAATGTTCTTTTCTAATCTCGCCGCACTCGATTGGTCTCAATTAATGACGATATAGTTTTTTTTGTAAATATCACTACATTTAATAATTAATTATTCACTTTTTGATGTATGATTATTATTTCTTAACGTTATAATGTCGATCAAAATCACTTCTTCGTTCTTCTTGTGTCACACATAAACAGATGAAGTCAGACTACGCTGCCTATAATTTAACGTGGTTATTTCAGGGGGCTGGGCTTTCTGTTGCTTATTTAGAAGCATTTGAACTATTTCAGATGGCTTCTTAGGTTGCACTTTTACAATAGCTTTATGTTTCTTTGTTACTAACTCAAATACCCGGCGTTGTCCGTGGCTTTGTGTCTTTACATTATAATGCTGGTGTAAATATTACATAAATACGTATAGATACTGAGCTTAGCATTCCCTGATGTAAGTTGGAAACACAAATAGAACTCAATATGGTGCTGGAGACAGATTCACTCTATTGTTCGACAGTCTGTACCGAAATAAGAAGAAAAAAAGCATCAACAACAAGAGCTCTAGCGGATGAAAAATGTAAATCTGGTTTTGATATTCGTGCCTTTCCAATATCTAAAACGATTTTCTTTTCCTCTTTCGGAATTGATCGAAAGCTGTATCTTGAAGGCGACAAGCGAACAAAATGCACAACTGTCAGCCGCATTCATGCAAATAATATTCCATTTGGAGGGGAACGTTGTAGATTTACCATCTCCGGTGTGGACACACAATACTGCGGCGTGCTATACCTTATATAACACACAAGATGCGACCGTTCATCTGTGTAAGCTACCAACTTCACCAGCGTCGGAAACTGAGTACGATATCTTTACATCTAGAGTCAGACACCTGTCGGGGAACACAGGAACCTCTGGACGTGTCTGATTGAAGACCTGGAAGTGGGTGATTTGCCAAGCACCAGGTGTGATAGTGAGGATGCTATGAAATGCAGGCGAAATGACTGATTGGAAAGGTGATGATGGAGCAGTTAGTGGAATGAGTGGTGGGGAAACTGGAGAACCCGGAAAAGACCCGCCCAGACACCGCTTCGTCCACCACGAATACCACACGTGGGTCCCTGGGATCGAACCCGGGCCGTTTAGGTGGTAGACCAACGGTCTAACCGCTCCGCCCTTTACGGCTTTCACAAACTCGTATCAAGTTATTTTCTTAGTTAAGGCCATGGTAATACGGTAGGCATCAGGCGCAGGTTTCTCTGTAGCACACTCTTCGTGACGTCATGTGGTGTATTATGGGTACTCACTGCTAATTTATTTATTTATTTATTTTTGCTTGTATGCAGCAACAAACATTAATATTACTGTGAGAAAAGATACTATTCTGTTTACTTTTTTATCATATCCTCCCAAGCTATACCACTCAAGCTTTAATTTACTACCCCTGAAAATTTTCACAGTCACGTTATACATTTCACTAACCTCGCCACTGAACAAGTTTTCTCCTTAGATTTTAACCCCCTCAAGGCGTGTTCTACTCTAGCACATAGATAAGAGATCTGCATGTCAAACTGAATTCATTCACTATCTCTTTCTCTTTTAGCCAATAGGGTGGAAAGTGTAATAAGCAGGCCAGGAAGTTATGCCCTAAAATGTTAAGAAATATGCATACAAACATGCTCTAAAAATCCTGAAAAATGTCAATAAATATGCACCTAGAATACACCACATGCAGATGTGTTCTGGAAAAAAATAATAAAGATCTGATGTGTTGCACTCGCATGACATTCTCTACTCTTGTACTAACCATTCTTACAAACTCATTCCTATATCTTCTTCGTGTTAGCTAAGATAAACACTTGTAGAAAATATATTATTGCTTATTTTCTTGTAGATACAAGGGGAATATGGGAGTACAGTAGACTTTGTGTGATAGTCAAATGTTTTAAAGCTTTGACATTGCATTCTCTTTGTACGATTAAGATATAAAAAAAATGAACAGCGATATTCCATTTTATGAAAGTTTCAAGTTTTCCGAAAGTGACACAAATATAAAGGAATATCTCCGAAATGGTTCACCCTACAAGAAAATTTATTTGGACATAAATTGTGTATTTTAGCAAGATCTACAGTTTTTGTATAGTATGATTTGGTTTATTTCTAACGGTTTACCAGTTACGCAAAAGTCGTCCAGAGTAAATGCGACTACAGGGGCAATAGCCAGAAAATTCAAGATATACATTTCATTTGGTATAAAAATATCTCAAACATACGGCATTTTAATCAAAATCATTAGAGCTATTTTGAAGAAAATCAAAATTTTCGAAAAATTTTCCATGTAAAGGGTAGTTTATGGTGAGGCTATTTTCTTCAAAATCTTCGTGTCGCATCGTTGAAAGACATTAAACTTAAATACCAACTTTGGTTTTGAACGCACTTTTTGTTTTTGATGCTCGTATGAAAATTATACGCATTTTATTTACTACTATTTTAGTCTTATACTATTATGTGGTAGATCAAAATGGGGTTCTGTAAACGTGACAAGTTGGTGGCGTGGTTCAAGTAGAGCTATAGACGTGGTCTTTATGGGCTATACAGCAAGTTTAATCTGATC
This sequence comes from Tenodera sinensis, assembly GCA_030765045.1. NCBI lineage: Eukaryota > Metazoa > Arthropoda > Insecta > Mantodea > Mantidae > Tenodera > Tenodera sinensis. The sequence continues at coordinate 172,420,576 of CM060966.1, forward strand.
CTTTCATATCGGAATAACATCCAAGTTAATTGAATCCCCTCTCTATGTCCCTCGGATATCTCAACAAAAATCTAATTTCCGTCAACAACGGATCATGTCGTTCCCCTTGTATACAATTTGCTGATGGGATTTGACGCTAGATTTACAGTTTATAGGAAAGTGAAGGCCATTAGTGGTTTTCACATCCAAATTGGCATTCCCCATTCAAACCATAACGAGCCGAATACTGGCATAAAAGGTTGCAAGGGTATTCACAACGTCTGTGATGGATGAATAACCGGCTTATTTGCGGAACACAGCACGGGATACCAACCTTACTGCCTGCCTAGTGTCACTTTGTCCTTACTAAGTTGTCGGTTTTAACCTCACTCTTTGATGCAGTCGCTTTGGGCTACAGATTCCATAGCTGTGGGTTCAAATCCGGCCCGACCCTGGGATAAAATTTGAGTTATCTACATTTTTACTTTCTCCACTATTAATACAGGAAGTATTGTATTCCAACCAAAAATTCGATGTCGAGATTTCATCGGAACTATATGTTTTGAGACCCCTGAATTAAAAAAAAAAAAAAAACCTTTTTAGAAAAAAAGTCCGTGTATGTGTGTGTGAGAGTGTGTGTGTGCCCTTTACACGGAAAATCTTTCGAAATTTTTTATTTTCTCGAAAATGGCTCTGACGATTTTAATTAAAATGGTATATTTTGGAGATCTTTTGATAAATGAAATGCATATTTTGATTTGAATGTAGTCCTGTTTACTCTGGATGACTTTTGAATAACTCGTAAAGAGACAGACAATATCTTACTATACAAAAAATGTAGATGTCACTAAAACAAACAGAAAGTAAGAATTATATTTAATGTGCAACGCAAGCTAATGCCACCTTAAGGACTGGTTACTTCGAATGCCAACAGTATTGATGTTAGATTTAAATACTTTTATAATAGTGTTATTAACTATTTTAAAGTAATCATTGTTTGATTTTCTAAAACTTTTTGGTCTTGGTATCATTTATTTCCAATCACCCAGTAGAACGAAAGGTGACTGAAAGTTGTTGAACATCCTGTAGAGGAGGAACCGTAACACATCATTTGTACGAGGTCACCGAACGCAATGGACCCCTCCCACTTCATCAACGTGCGTCTTGTTTCGGGACACTCACTCACTCCCCCTCCCCCCCTACAGTCCGAACTTGAAGAAACACGGGCTGCCTCTTTGTTTACAAAGGTAAACAATTAATACCATTAGAAACACAAGCGGGTCTTCATTAAGCCAGATAAGTACACATTCATTACTACACGAGCCGCTACTGAGTTATGAATGTCCGGTGATTATCATGATAAACGGTCACTCTGCATACACTACAATTTTGCACCTTCATCCCCGCTTTCCATACCACCCAGGGCAACACTGAAAGCTTCTGGAAAATCAAACAGATTAGTTTTAGCCCTCTATTGGTCGCTAGGGGCCTGAGAGACCCCCAGGCATATTTAAACGTTATAGTTTGTGAACGAACGTACCTACGTAATTGCCTGACTGCGACTTCTAACATTACACTCTACTCCATTGTTTACTACAGCAACAACCTCAATTGTTTATTTTTTTACCTGCAAGAATGTCTAATCGGCAGTTACATGTATAAATATTGTAGAGATAAACCGCCAAACCACGGACAACGTCGGGTATTTCAGTTAGTAACAAAGAAACACAAGACTATTGGACAAGTACAACCTAAGTCTAAATGTTGTAGTGATAAATCATCAAACCACGTACAACGTCCGGTATTTCAGTTAGTAACAAAGAAACACAAGACTATTGGACAAGTACAACCTAAGTCTAAATATTGTAGTGATAAATCATCAAACCACGGACAACGTCGGGTATTTCAGTTAGTAACAAAGAAACACAAGACTATTGGACAAGTGCAACCTAAGTCTAAATGTTGTAGCGATAAATCATCAAACCACGGACAACGCCGTGTATTTCAGTTAGTAACAAAGAAACACAAGACTATTGGACAAGTGCAACCTAAGTCTAAATGTTGTAGCGATAAATCATCAAACCACGGACAACGCCGGGTATTTCAGTTAGTAACAAAGAAACACAAGACTATTGGACAAGTGCAACCTAAGTCTAAATATTGTAGTGATAAATCATCAAACCACGGACAACGTCGGGTATTTCAGTTAGTAACAAAGAAACACAAGACTATTGGACAAGTGCAACCTAAGTCTAAATGTTGTAGTGATAAATCATCAAACCACGGACAACGTCGGGTATTTCAGTTAGTAACAAAGAAACACAAGACTATTGGACAAGTACAACCTAAGTCTAAATGTTGTAGTGATAAATCATCAAACCACAGACAACGTCAGGTATTTCAGTTAGTAACAAAAAAACACAAGACTATTGGACAAGTACAACCTAAGTCTAAATGTTGTAGTGATAAATCATCAAACCACGGACAACGCCGGGTATTTCAGTTAGTAACAAAGAAACACAAGACTATTGGACAAGTACAACCTAAGTCTAAATGTTGTAGTGATAAATCATCAAACCACGGACAACGTCGGGTATTTCAGTTAGTAACAAAGAAAGACAAGACTATTGGACAAGTACAACCTAAGTCTAAATGTTGTAGTGATAAATCATCAAACCACGGACAACGCCGGGTATTTCAGTTAGTAACAAAGAAACACAAGACTATTGGACAAGTGCAACCTAAGTCTAAATGTTGTAGTGATAAATCATCAAACCACGGACAACGTCGGGTATTTCAGTTAGTAACAAAGAAACACAAGACTATTGGACAAGTACAACCTAAGTCTAAATGTTGTAGTGATAAATCATCAAACCACGGACAACGCCGGGTATTTCAGTTAGTAACAAAGAAACACAAGACTATTGGACAAGTGCAACCTAACCTCTAAATGTTGTAGTGATAAATCATCAAACCACGGACAACGTCGGGTATTTCAGTTAGTAACAAAGAAAGACAAGACTATTGGACAAGTACAACCTAAGTCTAAATGTTGTAGTGATAAATCATCAAACCACGGACAAGGTCGGGTATTTCAGTTAGTAACAAAGAAACACAAGACTATTGGACAAGTACAACCTAAGTCTAAATGTTGTAGTGATAAATAATCAAACCACGGACAACGTCGGGTATTTCAGTTAGTAACAAAGAAACACAAGACTATTGGACAAGTACAACCTAAGTCTAAATGTTGTAGTGATAAATCATCAAACCACGGACAACGCCGGGTATTTCAGTTAGTAACAAAGAAACACAAGACTATTGGACAAGTGCAACCTCAGTCTAAATGTTGTGGTGATAAATCATCAAACCACGGATAACGTCGGGTATTTCAGTTAGTAACAAAGAAAGACAAGACTATTGGACAAGTACAACCTAAGTCTAAATGTTGTAGTGATAAATCATCAAGCCACGGACAACTTCGGGTATTTCAGTTAGTAACAAATAAACACAAGACTATTGGACAAGTACAACCTAAGTCTAAATGTTATAGTGATAAATCATCAAACCACGGACAACTTCGGGTATTTCAGTTAGTAACAAAGAAACACAAGACTATTGGACAAGTACAACCTAAGTCTAAATGTTGTAGTGATAAATCATCAAACCACGGACAACTTCGGGTATTTCAGTTAGTAACAAATAAACACAAGACTATTGGACAAGTACAACCTAAGTCTAAATGTTATAGTGATAAATCATCAAACCACGGACAACTTCGGGTATTTCAGTTAGTAACAAAGAAACACAAGACTATTGGACAAGTGCAACCTAAGTCTAAATGTTATAGTGATAAATCATCAAACCACGGACAACTTCGGGTATTTCAGTTAGTAACAAAGAAACACAAGACTATTGGACAAGTACAACCTAAGTCTAAATGTTGTAGCGATAAATCATCAAACCACAGACAACGCCGGGTATTTCAGTTAGTAACAAAGAAACACAAGACTATTGGACAAGTACAACCTAAGTCTAAATGTTGTAGTGATAAATCATCAAACCACGGACAACGTCGGGTATTTTAGTTAGTAACAAATAAACACAAGACTATTAGACAAGTGCAACCTAAGTCTAAATGTTGTAGTGATAAATCATCAAACCACGGACAACGTCGGGTATTTCAGTTAGTAACAAAGAAACACAAGACTATTGGACAAGTACAACCTAAGTCTAAATGTTGTAGTGATAAATCATCAAACCACGGACAACGTCGGGTATTTCAGTTAGTAACAAAGAAACACAAGACTATTGGACAAGTACAACCTAAGTCTAAATGTTGTAGTGATAAATCATCAAACCACGGACAACGTCGGGTATTTCAGTTAGTAACAAAGAAACACAAGACTATTGGACAAGTACAACCTAAGTCTAAATGTCGTAGTGATAAATCATCAAACCACGGACAACACCGGGTATTTCAGTTAGTAACAAAGAAACACAAGACTATTGGACAAGTACAACCCAAGTCTAAATGTTGTAGCGATAAATCATCAAACCACGGACAACGCCGGGTATTTCAGTTAGTAACAAAGAAACACAAGACTATTGGACAAGTACAACCCAAGTCTAAATGTTGTAGCGATAAATCATCAAACCACGGACAACACCGGGTATTTCAGGTAGTAACAAAGAAACACAAGACTATTGGACAAGTACAACCTAAGTCTAAATGTTGTAGCGATAAATCATCAAACCACGGACAACGCCGGGTATTTCAGCAGCCAATAGATAATAACTGACGTATATAGAATGGATTGCAGTCAGAGTTTAGTAGGATTAAAGGGGGACTTAGAGTCGTTTAGTAATTAATAGAACCAGGGCAAAATTTTGTTTGGTATTCGCGCAACAATGAGAGCACATCAAGCCGTTGTATATTTATCGAGATCCAGCTATATAATGGGTGTAATATTTTTTGTACTTAGCTGTACAACGCCAAACATTGCATACGTGCAATAATTCTTTATGGAAAAGCTAAGCTATTGTATGTGCGTGTGTGTTTAATAGGATATAATTAATAGTAATTCATGAATATAGAACCAACCGATTGCGGTCTGATTTTCGGAGGATTAAAGGAAACTAGACTCGCTTACTAGTTAAACGAGCCAGGGCAAGCATTCATTTGTTCAGTATTCAAGTAACAATGAAAGAACGTCATTTAGATCAAGCACTTGTGTTTGTTTGGAACTAATTTCATTAATCAGAAGGTATACTCACGGTGGTCTGAATGTCGATGAATTCACAGGAAATTGAAATTCCTGAACATGCTGCTTAATTTATAATAAACGATTTAATAAAACAACTTTTATAAATATTTGAACTGATTAACATGAACTATATAGAAGAATAATTGCTCAAAGTGGAAAAAGTCAGGTCACGTGGGTTTTTTGTTTTGGGGCGTCGCGTAATGGACAGTGCTGGTCAAGGGGTTGGCTCCCTAAAAGCAGGACCGAGTCGTAGGGACATTACTGTCAATATGGAAGTGTGTGCCATACATCACCATCAGTCACGTGACTTCTGTACCAAACCAAACTCCACTCACACTGGAAAAATAACCACACCGCAAACATTCAGCAAAATGTTCCTCAAACAGTGATTCAGACCCTTCTGGGGGTTTGTGTAACTGCAGCAGCGCAAGTTGGTAACCCTTACTCACTTTGTATTACATCTATCTTCACGTTCCAAATGGAGATTTTACAAGCTTTTATTCAACTTGTAAGTTCCGGTCAAATCTTGCAAATGAATTTTAAAGCAGTTTTCCTCAACCGAACGAGCTAAAATATTGCTTACTCGTTAGCTGTGTGACGTCATTCTAAATCCAATATGGCTGAAAATCCAAAATGGCGGTCTATTAATTTTTTATGCACTCCATTGGCATGGGTATCAAATAAAGCGTTTGCTAGAGTAATACGAATAAAATAAAGAAATTAACAATAAAACCAAATTTTAAAAACAAGCTTCTATTTTAATCTTATAAAAAATTTGACGTGCTGCACTCACATGACTTTCTCTACTCTTGTACTAACCATTCTTACAAACTCTTATTCCTATATCTTCTTCGTGTTAGTTGAGATAAACATTTGTACAAATTACCTTATTGCTTATTTCCTTGTAGGTACAAGGGGAATATTAGAATACACTAGAGTCTGTGCGATAGTCAAAACTTTTAAAGCTTTGAGATTCCGTTCTCTTTGCACATGTAACATAGAAAAAAAATGAACAACGATGTTCCATTTCATGAAAGTTATTTTCCGAAACTCACACACATTACAAGGAATATCTCCGAAATGGTTCACTCTACAAAAAAATTTACTCGGACATAAACTGTGTATTTTAGCAAGATCTACATTTTTTGTATAGTGTGATTTGGTCAATCTCTAACGGCTTACCAGTCATGCAAAGGTCGTCCAGAATAAATACGACTACGGGGCTATAGCCAGAAAATTCAAAATATATATTTCATTTGTCATAAAAATATCTCAAACATATGACATATGTTTTAATATTTGCTACTTGTTGTACAATAAAGCGAGTTCAGTTGTGAAGTTTACACGTGAAACTCGCGGGAGCCGTTACTGAATATTATTCAAATGGATTCCTCACCTCCAGTTTCTCATGCAGCTCTTTCATTGATTTACTGATATAAGCGCGCAGTCTATAACCCATTAATTTTATCAGTAATTAGAATTTTTAATATATGGTTCGTAATATTCGGAGGATTTATGAAACTTTCAGGAAATTGGGGAGGTTCATAACAGATAACAACACACAGATTTCAATCGCCTCCTGCAAAGTAATTAATGTGTTTTTAACTCTTTACTCAGACCTGATCACTATCTCTGTCTCTCTCTCTCTCTTTCTGACAATAGCAGCTAACATTTCTGTTAAGAGTGTTCCTCCATAAATATATTTAATCACGAAAATTACTGACTATATCATTTTTTTATTTTTTGCCATGCCTTACCTATAACAAGTAGATGTATTTTATATATCACACCCAAAAATTCAACATGGAAATTTAACAGTTGCAATTCCCAGAGTAAAATTATTAAAAAGTAAGAATTTTTCTACCCTCGGGGACAGCATAACTAAACAACTAAAAATTGGTTAAAAACCAAAGTTGGTATTTAAATTTAATGTCTTTCGAGGATGCGGAATTAACGGAGTAATTGTTAATAAAAGTAAAAAGTATAATTAATTAAAAATAATAAGTGAATGACAAAATTAATTAAATATATACTACATAAAGAGAAGTAAGAGAAACATTAGGTTTCGGGAGTCGGAGATTTAAGGTTTTTTTTTTTTTTTTTTTTTTTAAATTTGGCGTGACGTCAGACTACTAGTATGGGAGAAGTCATTGGTCTAGACACACTCGACGTAGAAAGAATTATCTGTTCGAACATTCTAATATACCAACGATAATAATTAAACGAGATTAGACTTATCACTTATGGTTATAACCATAGTGCTATTAATGTATCTACGGTGAAGTGAAAAATAATAATAGAAAGTCGGTACGTCTCGTTAACGTAGCAGAGTTCAGAAATTTAAGCTTGATGTAAACTCAATAATTATTTGGTCATTCTCCAATATACCTGCGCATACCCTGAGATCTTTGATTCTTTGATTCAATATTTAGCTAATCAGAGAGTTACAACTTCGACAACCAATAATACAACCTCGTCGATCCTTAACAATGAATCTTGCTTGCCGGGCACCGTGAAAATCCTAGATGACGTCGGCGGCGTGAAGAATAACAGTTTGCAGACGGATGACTAGAGGTCACGTGGACGTATACATCTGATGTTTTCTGATGATGGCCAAAGCCGCCTGTGATTCATGTCAGCGACATAACCACAACCCCGAAAACACGTACACACAGACACCTCTAATTTTTCCCTGCCCCCCCCCCCTCCTCTACAAATCTATGTGTGCCATCGATAACAAACTATTAAACGCTGCTTCCCCCAATGAATAATCTCGGCCATGTTGGACCGCTGAGGAGAGCTTTTTACTGGCCGTTAACGACAACCTCCCCTGTATGAGGTAAATAATTCACCGGCTGAACAATGGGGAGCAAAGTTTTTTGTCAGCGCTCCAAGCCTAATGTGAGAAACAATAAAACATGAGGGCATTTTAGCTGCACGAGTATGTGGCCTAATCCTTGATTTTCAGATTCACCAATCACTGCTCTCTCCACACATATACTAACTAGGAAATACATGTTTTGAGGACCTCTGAATACAAAAGAAGCAGTTTTAATAGAGGCATGTACGTGTGTGTGTGTATACAAAGGCTATTTTATGGTTGTTATATTTTCTTCAACTGTTTTGAACTCCGCTCAAGAATTTGTCGGTTAGATCAGACGAAAGTTTCGAAATCGCAGAGAAGTGTGTGCTCGTGTGGGAATAGAAAATCACTAAATCTTTTTTGAACTCTATAGCGAGTGGTCTAGTTCTTGGGTTTCCAAAGACTATTGAAGATTTCGAAGCAGATGCACTTGAAGTGTTCTTGAGCTCTAATCTATCGGAAAACTACTCGAGATGGTCTGCAAGCGACGTAGAAAAAGAAAGACATAAATTAAGCTGATAAAATGCACGCTGTAAAGAACTGGAACAAAAAAAGGTGGTCGGGGGAGGTAGACCCGACAGTCAGATGTTTGAGATGAATAAGTCAAGAGGCAGAGCCGGTCCAAAGAGGGTCACGAGAAAAAAATTATAGACCAATTGGAATAAGACGGTCGCCTCGCATTCTATTGTTTCTAATGTGCCTTTTTGGAGACAATAAACGTCGCCGCTTTGATATGTTCTTTCTTCATCTTCGGAGGTTGTTAAATATTGAACCATTTGCATCGAATCATAGCTAGGAAGTTAAATATTAGACTAAACCTTTTATTACTGTAAACGGGTGGTTAGTCAACCACGTGGTATGATAGTGAGGAAGAGGATGATATGAAAAATCAATGATTGGGAAGGTGATAATAGTGGAATGAATGATTTTCAAGAAAATCAAAATTTTCGAAAAATTTTCCATGTTAAGGGTAGTTTAGGGTGGTGGTATTTTCTTCAAAATCTTCATGCCGCATCCTTGAAAGACATTAAACTTAAATACAAACTTTGGTTTTTAACCGACTTTTGGTTTTTGAGTTATGCTGTCCACAGACTGACACACACACACAGGCACACACACACACGCGCGCGGTAAAATATCGACATTTACTATACGTAGCAGAGAAAGTAAAAATCAAAGCTCACGCAGACAGATCTGTGTTGGTAAGGCGACCACCTGGAGGACCATGGAGATCTACGTCATTCATCTTTGTCACCGCGAACCAAATTACTTGGATATGAAAAGGACATGCGTGTTTAATTGGCATATGAGGACTCGACCCCCCACTGGGAAGGAATTAAGACAAAAGTCTTAGCATCATCAATTTACTTATCGACTCTGATCAAACCTGTTTTGTCCGACATTCATGAGCTTGTTGTGATTTGCATTCCTTTCCCTAGTTCTGCTCATTTTTCTTCATATTTCTTCCCTTCCCGTCTTCAAGACCCTTTCCAGATCACATCCGGCAATGAATCAAAACAAACTCATTACAATCCTGGACAGATAGGTCTACAAGAAAAATTACAAGGGAAAATAATGAGCCACTTTTGAGGGGTGTGTAAGCTTTATGATCGAAATTAACTCTAATTTGTTTAAAAATTTACAAGCATGAGAAACTAACAAGCAGTGATTATTGACGTTTCTCTAAAATAAAAAATTATTGGACACAAGACTTATGTCTAGTATCTTTTTCGCGGTGCGAGCCATTTCCAAGATATTTCTTGTTATTTGTCTACTGACACGGAACCCTGTTGTTTCTAGCACAGTTGAAAACCATAGGTGTGAGACCAAAGGACCAGCACCTAACCAACTAAGCCACCGACACCGATCACATATTTTCTTACAGGTACAAGGGGAATAGGGAAGGTCACTAGATTTACATGATAGTCAAATTCCGGTCTATTTGCACCAGCCAGAGAAGAAATGAATATAGACTTCTCATTTTATAAAAGTATAAAGCATTGGCAAATTAAAATTAACAACAGGGAATATTTCGGAAATGGTTAACATATATTTTGGGTAAAATCTCGACATGGAATTTTTGGGTTGAATACAACACTTCCCCTAGTGGTGGAGAAGGTGAAAAATAAATAAGGGGTGTCCACATTAGACCTGTATTTCGAGGACGAACGTAAACACGTTTTGTTTGGAGTTACGGAACAATTAACTTTGATGAAGAGGGTTTTTGTAATATGAGGCTTGGAAAAGAACCTTTAATTTCGAAAGGGGCAGGACCCAAAAAGACTGATGCAGCACATTAATTGGACCATTATTTACGCCACACTTTCTCCACCTCTCCAAGGTATTATAATATTCAAAGCCTCCCGAGCTTCCCCTCGTGGTAGGGTGAATGCTGCATTTGAATTAAGCAACTCCGAGGGTGGCAGAGTTATGGCATTCGTATTGAGTGCCAACACGCCGAGATGCAACAAAATATAACCTGCTACATATGTTCATTAGTTGGTAAACCTGGATGCATCTCTATGTTGATACTAAATTAGGATTAGCAATAGGCCACGTTATGAATTACCAACATTGCAACACTCAAAGCGAACGCTGAGTTGCGTTACGTACTTTGATATGAACACGTGCGTAAATAAGAGCTGTTGTGAAGTATAGGAGATACCTAAGTGACAGCTTTTGCTCAACTGATTATCATGCAGATTATAATATAAACACTCCGGAGTGTGTAAAGTTTTCATTTAATACCTATAAAAATACAGAAAATTCAAAATTTTAACTCTCTACTACTACTTGATACAATATTTTATTGGAAATACATGTTTTGAGTTCCCTGAGCGTAAAAAAATTAAAAAACGTACGCGTGTTTACGTTTATTTTGAACAGAATAACTAAAAAACAAAAAATTATTAAATACCAACCTTGGGAATTAATTATCAATCTTTCTAAGATTTTACGCGAAAATTTTCAAAAAAGTCCCCACATTCTAAGCTATCTTCTACGTGAAAAATGTTCCAAAAATGTATTATTTCAAAAATTCCTAACGATTTTGATGAAATTACTATACGCTTCAGATATTTTCATGAGAAATGAGAGATATATCTTCGGTTTTTTGGGGACAGTCCGTGAAGCTTTCTTCATTTCGAATGACTTTTGCAAACTAGTAAACGTTTTGTACTTTTCAATCCGTTCCGGATCCAATTTGCTATTTCAGTATAAGAAAGCATCGTTATTATGAGAGGAAGTTTTTCCAAGTGTTTGTTACGTTGTCTAACAGATGTCAGCAGCATTGCTACCGTTTCCCGGACTGCAATTAGCGCGACATCTGTGTTTCTAATCACCAAAACTTTGCTGTAGATAGGATTAGTTGCCAAGTTCCCTTTCCTGTAGCATCTACCCAATTTCTGGCGCCTTCTCCTCGGGGAATACTCACAGAGCGGCAAATTACTTGGGGACTAAGAAACCCTCAGGAAAAAAATCACACGTTAATCAGAGACAACTTACATCACCTTATGCTCTGAACCGCGTGCATAAGGTAGAGTAACGTATTTTATTGAACAATTTAAACTCTTCTAGAAATATTGCATATGCACTAAGGCAGCTTATTATGACGTCATAAATCGTGCGAAATTACCCTATCTCTTGCACCAGCAGCAGAAAATAAATCACGTAATTACCATGACAACAAGACAGCAATAACGTCATCAGCGCCACTGTATAATATTCTCCAATGTGTCTGTAAGAAAACCCGAAATCTCCACTCTCGCAAGCTAACACAGTTCTCTTCCACAAAACTTTTCACGTTCTTTTTCGTAGACATCTTTTAATTTTCCTGGAATTAATAAACTCTCAGATATTTTTATGACAAATGAAATGTATATTTTGAATTTTCTGGCTATAGCCTATGTAGTCCTGTTTACTCTGGATGACTTTTGTATAACTCGTAAACCGTAAGAGATAGACAAAATCTATACAAAAAATGTAGATCTCCCTAAAACACACAATTTATGTCTGAATAATTTATTTTTGTAGAGTGAACCATTTCGGAGATATTCCTTGTTATGTGTGTCAGTTTTGGAAAACTTAAAACTTTGGTGAAATGGAACATCGTTGTTCATTTTTTTTTTTTTTTTTTTGAGCATGTGGCTGTTTGTCTCTAAGCAGCGTAAGTCAATTAAACACCAAACTTGGAGTTCAAGTTCAGCCTAGAATGTTACAAGTAGATTTTTATGAAAATTCCTCATTCATCACTACTTTTTGCATGAAAAATTATTGAAATTTTTCATTTTCCCAAAAACGACCCTAAAGTTGTTGATTGACATACCACGTATCTCACATTTGTTGCAACAAATGAAGTGTGTATTTTGAATTTTGTGGAATTGGCCTCTGAACTGCTCTTTATTCGGAATTACATTTTTTCACCGTTTCGCTTGTGGAGTTTACTATTTCCGAAGTATTCTTTGTTAGTGGTATGCATTTTGCAATAGTATACTTTTCTCAATAGGGAAGTCCTTGTTCTCTCTCTCGGTCTTATATTTATGCAAAGCGAATGGAATATCAAACCATCACATAACGACCAGATCTAAGATATTTGACTACAGCTTAAAATCTACTCTATTTCCCTATTACCATTGTACTTACATGGTAAGTACACTGTCGGGAAAACTGTGTGTGTGTGTGTGTGTGTGTGTGTGTGTGTGTGTGTGTGTGTGTGTGTGTGTGTGTGTGTGTGTGTGTGTGTGTGTGTGTGTGTGTGTACAAGGTATTAGAATTTGTTGTTTGATATAATATTAGCACTTCTGCAATCCTGTGCGAATGCTAACGATAAACAGATGAAAGAGGGAGAGCGTTGCCGAGGTAGAATTAATTACAGGTACAAAGGCTTTGCAATTAAAGGACTGGTCGTCTGCATTTCTTTACCTACCTGTTTCAAGGTCTCGGAACGGAGCTGTAAAAGGTACCTCTAGTAACGGGAAACAGAGATACAAGCTCCGGAGAAGATGCGACGACTACGGCAATAAATCTGTCCTCAACAAGCCAACTTTCTGTGTACAGGTTCGCCGACATTGGAATGAGATGAACACAGCTTGTCAGTTAACTCGGTGCCCGTCCTCTACGACTGCCCAATTCCACACACTTTCTTGCCAAGCGTATCTGCTTAACAGACCATAAGACGCCTTTTCTCTTTCAGAAATTGTCTCCAAAATTCAAGTGCCTCTTATACTTACATCATTATGATTATCTTCAATTTGGGATGTGGGTACGTGTGCATGACTCAGCAAAGAAGTAGTCAGAAGTTTCTGGTATTATCGCTGTTCGATCTCACAGTCGCTAGTTGTCCTGTAGCCCCGGACCTCCTCCACGCACACAGCCGCTCACCGTCTGCAAGGTCACCCTGCCACATCTTGCCCGTATATTGTTGAACGACCCAATGTCACAATACGTAGGAAATCGACATAATTTAGAAATAAGGTGCATATATTTCTATTCCAAATAATTTATTTTTTCTGAATGGCAACTTTCATTTAATGTTGTATCATTTAGAACTAATTTAAACTCATAATGACCTATATAAGAGCTGCGGAAAATTGGTAGGAAGGGGGCGGAAAATTTTAGCAGTGCCTAGAGTCGGCAAAATACCTAAATCCGGCACTGCTCTTCTATTCTATATACGTGCTGGAAGTAATTAATTTGATGGTTTTTGTGCCTTTATTGAATTTTTTCACGTTTAGTTGTTTTCCTATGTATTCAGTTTTATTTCCATCTATTACTTTCTTTACTGGAAAGTAGAGGAAGTATTGTATCCCACCCAAAAACTCGATGTCGGGATTTCATAGGAAATATATGTTTTGAGGTCCCCTGAATCCAAAGAAAGCATTTCTAGAAAAAGGCGCGCGCGCGTGGGTGTCTGTGTCAGTCAGATACACACACACATGCGGACCTTTTTCTAAAAATGCTTTTTTTTTGTTTTGTTTCAGGGGACCTCAAAACATATATTTCCGAGAAATCTCGGCATGGAATTTTCGGGTGGAATACAATACTTCCTCTACCTTACTATACGTAGTAGAGAAAGTAAAAACTACAAATCTGATCCGGATAAACGAGGTTTCACTGTAAACGGAAGAATAAGAATTTGTAAGAATAGTTTGAGTAGAGAATATCATGAGAGTCGTATTTTAATTCGTTTTCTGTAAAGATTGTAGAAATGAATGCAGAGGAAAGGGCTAAGTAGCTGGGGCGGGGGGGGGGGGAGGTGCAGAGGGGAGAAGTCTACCTGTATAATAGTAAAGTAGAAGAGAATGCTGAAGGAGAAGGAATGTAAGTGAGGACTGTAGTTGGGCAGTAACATAAGGTCCCATATGTTTGTCTCTTGTTCTAGTTCTTTTGTTTGGCAGAAGTTGCTGCTCCTGGTGGACATTCCGCACACACAAGACTAATGGCAGACGTCTGCCGAAATGACCCTAATGCTCTTCGCAATGTCACCTGGTCGATTTATTTCGGACATTGGAAACTCCTTACACACCTGTGAGTCAAACACCTGCTGCACTGCCTAATCTTAAACATGACCTTCTCTACATCATCGTGTCAAAAATCTTAAGCTTACAAGTTTCCATTTAAAACACTGAATTACGAGGCTGTACCTCTTGGAATCACCTACAGATGGCAGTGCAAACAGAAAACACTGAGATAGCAACAAAAATATCTTATATATGCACTCACATGCGTTTCCCTCCTCACTCTTGCACAAGATATTCTTAAAAACACTTTTCTCTTAAATATTTTAAGTAAATTAAGATAGACGTTTGACAAAATTGTTTTATTGCACATTTACTTGCAGGTGCAACAGGAATAGAATACTGTAGGCTTAAATGATAGTCAAGTATTTTGAAGTCGACTTGATAGAATCCCTCCCCTAGTGACTTGCAGTTTTTGAAGCAGGTACCGTAATGTTTATGCTTATTTCTGGTGAACTACTGTTTGAAGACGATCGAGTGATAAATATAACGTCACCACTGAAGGTTTGCTTGTGACGTCACCGCCCTCCTTGTCCCCACATACTACATTCAGGATTTATATATCCTCCATTTCATTCACTGGATTCTTTTTACCTTCTTTTTTCATCCGATGATAAAGGCTCCAGCTTGAAAGCCAAACAGAGACAGAGCAAAAAGAAAGGCAGGTTTAATTGCTCCCTCGCAAGAGTTTAGTGGATTGTCATGTTAGTGAAGACGAAATAAAAACAACTAGCGAACCGTATCTTAAAAGCCAAGATGGTCCGCGTTCGTGTTATCGATCTCTTTGCACGAAGTGGAAAAGGTCTTGGGTTCCTGGTCTTTGGTTAGTACAATGTCTGCAAATAATACACTCAGCTTGATAGAAATATCTTCTTCTGTGCGCCTTGGGAATGTCTTAGTCTAGCCAGCCGTCGGCGACCGTCATGTATTTTTCAGGCACCTTACATAACCTAACTTTTACTCCGACGACTTATAATATTTCACATTTCATGTACACGGGGACTGAAATAAGCAATAAGATAATTTGTACAAATGTTTATCTCAACTAACACGAAGAAGATATAGGAATAAGAGTTTGTAAGAATGGTTAGTACAAGAGTAGAGAAAGTCATGTGAATGCAACACATCAGATTTTGTTTAATTTGAAACTGAGCTGTAAGAAAAGATGCAATAAATATGCGCACCATATTGAGATAACGCATGCCGCAGGGAAGCGCATTCTGACCAACTCCCAATACATAGAAACTTCTGAATTGGATTCTAAGGATAACGAGCCATAGAAAACGATTCATTCATTCATTCCCCAGAGTTTCGGAATCTTGTTTCTTCTCAATCGAGACAAATGCGCTCAATTCAAGAAATCGGATCAGAGACGCGATACGCGTACGAAAGGAAGCGTTATTGCATTTGGAATACTTGGTTCCTGGACAAGAGGAAAAGAGGCACACGTTTCCTTACAGGGTAAAACACTTCTGTATCGATCTGCAACTTTAACTCCGGTACAAATACACGGACAATTTGTATTTTTACTTTCTCTACGTATTGTATTCTACCCAAAACTTCCATGTTGAAATTTCACTGGAAATAAATGTTTTTAGGCTCCTAAATAAAAAATACCTGCTTTAAAAAAAGGTCCGCGCGCGTTTATTTGAAGAGCATAACTCAAAAACGAAAAGTCGCTTAAAAACCAAAGTTAGTATTTAAGTTTAATGTCTTTCAAGAATGCGACACGAAGATTTTGGCCCACCCTAAACTACTCTTTACATGGAAAAGTTTTCGAAAATGGCTCTAGCGCTTTTGATCAAAATGCCCTTTGTTTGAGATATCTTTCTGACGAATGAAATGTATATCTTGAATTTTCTGGCTATAGCCCATGAAGTCCTATTTACTCTGGATAACTTTTGCATAAAGCCGTAAGAGATAGATAAAATCTTACTGTATAAAAATGTAGTTGTTGGTAAAATACAATTTATGTGCAAATAAAATTTTTTTTTGTAGAATGAACCATTTCGGAAATATGCCTTGTTATTTGTGTGTTTTGAAGAACATACTTCTGTCAAATAGAACATCGTTATTTATTTTTTATATGTTAACCATACAACGAAATTTGAAAGCTTTAAATGATTTGACTATCGCTCAAAGCCTACTGTATTCCCATATTCTACTTTCTTACAATATCACTGAATATCACTAAAATACATGTTGAGATCACCTAATGAAAATCATTTTGTATGGCTTTAATAATTTTCCCCACTCACCTTCAACAAACTTTACTTACAAGAGCTTATTCTCCTGTCTATTTCATGTTTATTGAAATAAACATTCTTTTGAAATGACTATTACATATTTCCTTGTAGGTACACGATAGTGAAATCTTTTAAGACTTGGTTGCTATATGATGACTTTAGAATTCGTTTCTCTTTGCATAAACAAGGAACGTGTTCGTGTAAAGTTTATAAAGCGATATGTATTCGAAAATTCCAACTAATAAACAAGGAATATCTAAAATGGTTTGCTACATTTAGAAAATGTGTGACATAAATTTTGTGTTTTAACGAAATATATATTTTCTGTGCGGCAAGATTTTGTGCAAATAAACGACAAAATGCAAGTCTTCTTGCTTTAGTCACTTTTATGTCACGCCCTCTGTCTCTAATACATTTAACTAGGGCTTAACACTCACTCGCGACAACCGACGTATCTTCCGGGACGACACACACACACACACACACACACACACACGCCGACAGGTCTACTCTGAAGGTCACTCACACTAGTTCTGGTGTCTTACGGATATTCAATTATATTTTAATTGAAATTTTATTGACTCGGAAAGTGAGACTTTTGAATTCGTTTAGCAGAAGTGCATAGGTAAATGACTATGAGTTCTAGAGTTTCAAAATTATATTTGAAGAATCCCTTAGTTTCAAAAGAATTCCCTCATTACCTTTTGGGTTAAAAATACCTACGTGGAGGGAATATTGCCTTAATTTGGCAACTCTGTCTAATATAGACAGCAATTTTTGCCTTGTATAAACCTATATAGACATTTAGACGTGGGAGAAAATCTCAACGGAAGTTAAGTTGACTACGCATCGACCGTAGAGTGCGGCGGATGTTGTGATTGGCATGTAAACAAAAGAGGAAGGAAGGTCACTGTCAATAACGCACCGTGCACTTCACGCCACAGTTCCACTTTGTCATTGCAAGAGACTGCACACCCTCGCATACGACCTTCCTCCGCGTGACGTAAACGTTCCATAGTTCAGTTATAGTTACGCATACCTGTCGTGTTTCTTGGTGGATATCCACAAGTTATAATTTGTTGACACTACAACATTACAGGGGGAGGAATGTTTGGAAGGCAGATCCTGGTAGGACACCCTCTTCCTGTGCACACACCCTGTATACATGGGATCGGAAACATCCCAGCCTTTCTAATGGGAATATTATGCAAAGTGTTTTGCAGCGTTGAAAGGAGGAGCTGGCTGGGTACATGGATGGAATGGAAAACTCGGTGTAAGGGGGGGGGTGGTGGCATGATGGATGAAAAGAGGACCCACAAAAGAGACACGAGAATGATGAAAAGGATGAATCAAAAATAACTTGAGAAAGGACGAAAGTTACAAAGGTTGCCCCGGTGTCGCCATGTTTCCATAGAAACACGCATTCTGTTGACACGCGTCCCTCTTGCTATTATTTCTTTCTCAGATATCAAGTACCGACTCTTCATATCAAATATGGGCTCTCAATAGGTCCTCATTTCCTGTACACAACTTGCTTCTACATCTATCTCACACACGTGCAAGTATTTAACTGTTGGGTTGTTGTAGATTAAACAACAAGGAATATCTCCGAAATGGTTCACTTTACAAGAAAATTTATTGAGACATAAATTGTGTATTTTAGCAAGATCTGCATTTTTTCTATAGTAAGATTTGGTCTATCTCTAACGGTTTAGAAGTTATTCAAAAGTCGTCCAGAGTAAATACGACTACAGGAGCTATAACCAGAAAATTCAAGATATACATTTCATTTGTCATTAAAATATCTCAAACATATGACATTTTAACCAAAATCGTTATAACCATTTTGAAACTAATACAAAGTTTCAAAAAATTTTCCATATAAGGGATAGTTTACGGTGGGGCTATTTTCTTCAAAATATTCATGTCACATCCTTGAAACACGTTAAACTTAAATACCAACTTTGGTTTTTAATCGACTTTCCGTTTTTGAGTTATATGTTTCCAAAGCTGATGAAGAATATTTTCATACGGTGTGTTTATGACGTCTGCAGTCATTAAAATTTCCCCTTTCTTTAGTCTGCAATAATCCATTGAAAGTGTGAACGTCGCGTTTCGTTTGTTTATGGCGCCGGCGACTGTAATTCTATTAATGGCACTTTAAATGTGAAAGTTTAGTATCTGGGCCGTTCAAGACTTTACTAAATGGCAATCATAAACTGTTTCTTTATCCCATTTCAGGGCGTTAAACTATCGGCTATATTTGGTAGTGTAAACATAAGTAGGCATTTACATTGTATTGGCTCGTGAAGTGGATCATAAAGCAAACAATGATGTAGAGCGAATGTAATAAGAAAAGGTCACGTGGCATTTTTACTTTCTTACCACTCTCATTTCTTCTTTTCGTACAAGAAACGTGAAATAGATAGAGGAATAAGTGTAAGAACAGTTTCTGCAAGAGTAGAGAAAGTCATGTGAGTGCAACATATGAGATGTTCGTTTTTGTTTCCTCTCTGGAATGGATTAGACGAGGAATGCACAGTTAAAAGAAGAATGGGGCGAATCAGTAAGAGGAACAATTGAATGCTGCCAGATGTTCCCATTTACAGTGTGGAATTTCGATACACCACATTCTGGGTAGAGAACTAGAAGTAAAATACCTTATAAGGTATCACATGATCTTCCTTTATCTTCGTTCATTCATTCTTTCCTTCGTTACGATCCAGATATAAGTACAGGGCGTCCCAATGAGACTACTAACAAATCTGTAACGGAAATTTTTAAATTAGGAATTAATTTACACTTATCTTTCCAATTTACAGCGTTTCTTGAACAAACAACATATTTATTCCAAACGTTGGTGCAGGCACGGTACAGATCGATGTATAATTTTCAGTAAATTCGCCGTAAATCCTGAGGAACGACCAAACATAGCTAAAGATCGTTGAAAGTCTATTTCACTGTTTAAACTTCTAACAAATACTTTAATTCAAATTAAAAACAGTTTTAATGTAGAATTATAGGTTTAAACCTGATCGCTTCTTTACATTATGCCATGTTACACCAACGCGCTCTAAGTTCTCTAATCTCTGTTATAGCTAAGCAAAAAATTTGCTTCATTGTTACAACTATCCATTTTGTTCATTTTAAACAAATGAAGTCAGCCTCTGTTGCCTGTTTTCCCAATTAGAATCATGTCAAAGGGCTTACCCAAGATACTGCTTCAAATCCCACTACTGACACCAGTGTCACAAATGACAAATACTTTTGCTGTTACTTTATTTTATTCTAAAACTGAACCATAAAATACTGTTCTCTTTGACCATGGTTAATACTATCTACAATTCTTCCTGATGTTATAATTTATAGCTGTTGTATCTTTTTATAACCTTGACAAAGACTTTTCTGTCTTTCACTTCTCCCTGCCTGTAAAAAGCTGACTTTGAAAAAAAAAAAAAAAAAAAAAAAAAAAAAAAAAAAAAAAAAAAAAAAAAAAAAACACGTATTGGGGCCTCTTCAGCCTCTAAAAGCAAAAATGCATATCTATCTAGAATATTGTGAGGCAGCGGAATCTCAATTATGAATTTTGAGTTAAATTCAATAAACTCTGCCTATTACATACTTACAGTTAGTAACGGAAGCATTCTATTGCACCCAAAAATTCTATATGAAGATTTCACAGAATTTAAAAAAGAACTAATTTTTACAAAAATGTACTTTTACATATGTATGCGTATGTCTGCCAAGCATTTGAAAAAGGAATATGGGGTTAAATGCAAGACTTGTAAGATATTCTTATTCTTACAAGACCGCGACACGAATATTTTGAAACAATCCCCCCACACCAAACTACCCTTTACATGCAAAAAGTTAGATAATTTTTTTTTTCTAAAAAAGGGCTCTAAGGATGTTGATTAAATTCCTGTATATTTAAGATATTTTATGAAAAATGAAATACACGTCTTGAATTTTCTAGTAATTTTCTGGTAAACCGAAAGAAATGCACAAAAAGCCTTATATATTTGCCTATTTCTATTGAACCAGCAAGGTTATTGGTATTAAGATAATTTCTAAAAAATTTTATCTCGATTAACTTTGTAAAAAGTTTGTACGAGAGTGAGTAGAGAAATTCATGTGAATGCAACACTGTTAATACTGCAACAAAAAGAGCGTATCTGAAATGCAACGATAGGCGTACACGTTGTTAAATTTGTGTACGTAAATATATATTAGTATAAGAGATTGGGATAATCCAATCTGGTAAATGCGAAAGCACACGGACAGTAGTTTGGAAACTCGACCGTTCTTGTTATTATTATATATCCTGTAGGTAGCTTCTAATGGGATTAGCACGAGAGAGGCAGCTATCTGCATAATTGTTTAGATAGCAACTAAATCCTATTTATGGGCTGAAGAATCACACAGATACAGTCATTCTAGCTTAAAGTCGCCGCTAGGTCATGTCGAATGATGAATAAAATGGATGAAATGAGTCCGAGTTTTATAGAGCTTAAAGTTACCCTACATTTGTCTTCTTAGCATAAGGAAAAACTTTAGAAAAATGCTGTAAAAATGACAAAGTTTATTTACTTATTTCTGTCTCATTTATATCGGTTGGAAGGGAAGTTAATACATCAGTGGTAGATCTTATGTCTTCGTCTCTGTGTGTGTCACTTTCCCTAGTTCAGTACATAACCTTAACGTTTTGTATAATTCATATATTATAAGCAAGCTTAAGAAACTTGTAGCTTTGAGACAAGTGAAAGTGCAATCACGGCCTCCTGACATTGCCGACCAAAGAGCTATGATTCTTCCCCAGTTACAGCTACTTCCCCGTCAAATTACCAATCGATCCAACTTATGTATCACCCCTCAATCGCATGTTAACAAGTTCTCCAGAACGTTCAAAAGAAAGTGGAATGACACTTGTAAAGCAGCACCATAGCCTTGGGACACAGCGTTCCCTCGGCAACAAAAAATTATATGGAAACATGCAACAAATCGTCTTACAAGAGACAAAAAAGCAACGTAGTTACAAACTTGGGAAACAGATAAGTAGGGAGGGAAAATGTCACAAAGAGGGGAGATTGCCTTCAAAAGGAATGAAGTGGAAAAGATAATTGCTTCCACTATAATGGAAAGTGAAGCGAATTAAAAAGCGAATATTGACCCCTCTCATAGTAGGGTTGTGAAACGAGAGAAATAGTTCCGTTCTTTCAACTTCAACTTCAAGATTCAAGTCTTACTTAACAGAAAACCAGACCGAAATGGAGCCACATTAGAAAGGTCAAAGGTTCAACTGGATTTGGAGCGAATGTTTAATAACAAAATACTTACGAACCGGCTGCGCGGTGTTTTGCCTCTCCGCTTCCTCAGAGTTCATCTCCTCGGTCTTCCAATCTAACCCTAATTTAATTAGACTTTTTTGGGGTGGAATATATTACTTTATTTATCTACTGGATGTAGTACAAAAATTAAAAATAATGGAATGGTTCCTAAAGTAGGACAAAGTGGTAGTTTCTCATTTGTCAGTAAATGGTAGTAGTGGATTTAACGGGACCTGGTTTTCAAAGGTCCTCATGGAAGTAATCTTCCTTTTCTTTGATAGATCACTCAACTCGAGAATCCCATTACGAGCTGCGTATCCATGAATCCTTAATGCCAACAGGAAGAAATAAAACGCAAAGGCAAGGAAATAGGACTAAACTGTGCTTTGCAACGTTCTGCTCAGGGCGAAATAATCTCACGAGACACACTTTTACTAATAATCTGTACGAAATGATATAGTGAATACAACATATATATTTTTTAAGTTGATCTTATCCCTGTTTCATTTATAGCTAACATTGTATGTGCATGTGTGCGCATGTGTGTGTATGTGTGTGCGTATATATGTGTGTGTGTGGATGTGTGTGCGTATATGCGTGTGTGTGGATGTGTGTGCGTATGCGTGTGTGTATGTGTGTGCGTATATGCATGCGTGTGTGCATGTGTGTGTATGTGTGTGCGTATATACGTGTGTGTGTGCATGTGTGTGCGTATATGCGTGCGTGTGTGCGCATGTGTGTGTATGTGTGTGCGTATATATGTGTGTGCGTATATACGTGCGTGTGTGCGCATGTGTGTGTATGTGTGTGCGTATATATGTGTGTGCGTATATACGTGCGTGTGTGCGCATGTGTGTGTATGTGTGTGCGTATATATGTGCGTGTGTGCGCATGTGTGTGTATGTGTGTGCGTATATATGTGTGTCTGTGTGTGCATGTGTGTGCGTATATGCGTGTGTGTGGATGTGTGTGCGTATGCGTGTGTGTATGTGTGTGCGTATATGCGTGCGTGTGTGCGCATGTGTGTGTATGTGTGTGCGTATATACGTGTGTGTGTGCATGTGTGTGCGTATATGCGTGCGTGTGTGCGCATGTGTGTGTATGTGTGTGCGTATATATGTGTGTGCGTATATACGTGCGTGTGTGCGCATGTGTGTGTATGTGTGTGCGTATATATGTGCGTGTGTGCGCATGTGTGTGTATGTGTGTGCGTATATATGTGCGTGTGTGCGCATGTGTGTGTATGTGTGTGCGTATATATGTGTGTGTGTGCATGTGTGTGCGTATATGCGTGCGTGTGTGTGCATGTGTGTGCGTATGCGTGTGTGTATGTGTGTGCGTATATACGTGCGTGTGTGTGCATGTGTGCGTGTGTGTCTCAGTGTGTCAGTGTGTCTGTGGGCATCACCTAAAGAAACCAATGAAATGATCATGGCTCGTATAACGATAAATACGGTGACGTAGGCGCGCGGTGCAGCGATGTTTTCTTTGGCACTCGTTGTACATATGCGCCCCTTCTCCACAGAAGAGAGAGAGAGAGAGAGAGTAGAATAGCTTGACCTACACACACAGCAAGACAAATAAAATATTTTAACTCTATGGACATGTTAATTCTTTGGCAAACTTAAAAGCAAGACACGTATCGACCGTTTGTTTCCCTTTCTGCCTTTGCTTAGCCAAACTTGTTGGTGAACTTTTTTGTTTCCGCTGAAGGACGGAGTGGGGGGGGGGATTTTTAAATGCAGACACGCAGCGTTCCAGGAGAAGACTAAGAACACGGTTTCTTACTTAGCTCCGTGTATCTGAGGGCCCTAATTCGAATCCCTCTGGAATATTGACCCGCACACGAACAATGGTCAGGATCATGTATGTAACAGGAAGGATATGAAGCGAAATGCATCCGTTTGTACCTTGGAGGGGACGGAAACCAACCCCTTGTGTTTCACCCTCCTGCATGTGAAATTCGCATTGCAGGTTCCTTACAATGAGAGACCTGGGCATGAAATGAGCACCTGTCGAGGCAACATTTCAGGGACCATAGCTCTGCCATGAAATTTATGTATCTATGTATGTATGTATGGGGTTGGCTTCTGAGCGCCACATGACCCTTGTACTAGCCACTCCTACAAACTCTTATTCCTATATCATCTTCGTGTTAGTCGAGATAAACATTTGTACAAATTTTCTTATTACTTATTTCCTTGTAGGTACAAGGGAAATATTAGAATACAGTAGGCTTTGTGTGATAGTCAGATCTTTTAAAACTTTGAGATTCCATTCTCTTTGCACGCTTAACATATAAAAAATTTCACGAAAGTTAAGTTTTCCGAAACTCACACACATAATAAGGAATATCTCCAAAATGGTTCACCTTACAAGAAAAATTACTCAGACATAAATTGTGTATTTTAGCAAAATCTACCTTTTTTGTATAGTAAGATTTTGTCTATCTCTAACGGTTTACCAGTTATGCAAAAGTCGTCCAGAGTAAATACGACTACAGGAGCTATAGCCAGAAAATTCAAGATATACATTTCATTTGTCATAAAACTATCTCAAACATATGACATTTTAATCAAAATCGTTTGAACTTCTTTCAAGAAAATCAAAATTTTCGAAAAATGTTCCATGTAAAGGGTAGTTTAGGATGGAGCTATTTTCTTCAAAATCTTCGTGTCGCATTATTGAAAGACACTAAACTTAAATACCAACTTTGGTTTTTAAGCGACTTTTCGTTTTTGAGTTATGCTGTTCACAGACTGACAGACACACATACACGGACATTTTTTCCAATTTTCTTTTTTTTTTTATTCAGTCGGTCTCAAAATATATATTTCCGATGGAATCTCGACATCGAGTTTTTGTGTGGAATACAATACTTCCTCTACTTACTAGAAGAAAAGGTAATAAAAGCTTGTAAAAAGGGCAACAAACCCCGGACCTTCCGAATCTGAGCCTCTGTTCATATTTTTAAGAAGATACGTTCGGAAATAGATGTTCAGCTTCAGAGGCGGAACTGCTCCTACCACAAAAATTTAATCAGCATCAAATGGTTTTGATGCGAAAGTATAATGAAATGACTCCACAAACAACTGTTAATAACTCCACGGAGACAATGACGTCCGTACCAGCCGCCGCTGCCGTAAGGGTTATGTGTGAAACGGGAATTAGCCAACACTTTACGACGCTAAACTCAAGCGAAGAAAGTCGGTAAAAAAGCGGGCACTGGTGAACTATCTTTTGAAATTGAAAGTGCATTTCCCATAGGGCTAAAATAATAACATTGTCAGGTGAGTGTGGGAAACGGGAAATAGGTACACTGCCGGAAAAGTGTTTTGTTGCTTTCCGCGAGGGCAGAACAGAAAGTGACGACTCGCTCTCGCTTTTTAGTAACCTAGGGAACTAGAGAAAACTGTCTAGGTGCGCTTGCAGAGCACCTATTAATATCATTTCGTTTTTTACTTTCTCTACTGGCAAGTAGGGAAGTATTGTGTTCCACCCAAAATTTCGATGTCGTGATTTCAACGGAAATATATGTTTTGAGATCCCCTAAATGAAAAAAAGAGCATTTTTAGAAAAAGGTTCGTGTGTGTGTGTCTGTGTGTCAGTCTGTGGACAGCATAACTCAAAGACGAAAAGTCGGTTAAAAACCAAAGTTGGTATTTAAGTTTAATGTCTTTCAAGAATGCGACACGAAGAGTTTGAAGAAAAGAGCCCCACCCTAAACTACCCTTTACATGGAAACGTTTTCAAAAATTTTGATTTTCTTGAAAATGGCTCTAACAATTTGGGTTAAAATGTCATATGTTTGAGATATATTTTTATGACAAATGAAATGTATGTTTTGAATTTTCTGGCTATAGCCCCTGTAGTCGTATTTACTCTGGACGAGTTTTGCATAACTGGTAAATCGTTACAGATAGACCAAATCACACTATAGAAGAAATGTAGATCTTGCTAAAACACACAATTTATGTCAAAATAAATGTTCTTGTAGGTTGAAGCATTTAGGAAATATTCCTTGTTATGTGTGTGAGTTTCGGATAACAGCTTTTGTAAAATGGAACATCGTTGTTAATTTTCTTATATATTGCGAACGCACTTGAAAGCAACGCAATGCCTACATTTACTATGTTGTTCAAATAGAAGACGTAAAGCAAAATTGTACTTTTTAGCTAGATGCTGATGATTCCATTACATTTTTTTCTCGAAAAGCTGTTTTTACTGCTCTGTTATCTCAAAACGTTGTTATTCTCCGTCCTTTTTCACGCCTTAAAACGCGCGTGGGAAAGTGTAACACCCGGGCCACGTGCTATTTTCCTTTGTTCAAAATATTTCTCTGCTGCCTCTTTGAGTTTGCAATTCGATAGGCGCTTTTGAAGTCCTCCACCAAGTAAAGTGTAATATTGTTAGTACAGCATAAGTGAGTTCTTTGATTGAAAACCTTTTTTTGAAGAACGGAAGAAAAGAACGCTTAGAAATGTGCGAGGCCTGAGGAAAACGAAAATATCTCTCCGTGTTTATATGTGTTTCAGAACACGGGTGACGTAGTTTCTTTCAAACAGCTCCTATTGGAAATAACAGTTAAATTTAACACTAAAAGATCTGTCGAGATAAACATTTCCATAAATTATCTTGTTCGTAATTTTCTTGCAGTGTAAGGGGAGGTATTTAACTTAAATATCTTTCAGGGATGCGGCATGGGCAATTTGAAAAAAATTCCTCCACGCTAAACTACTCTTTACATTAAAAATTTTTCGAAAATTTTGATTTTATCATAAATGGCTCCAACGACTGATCAAATGCTATATGTTTAAGATATTTTTATGGCAAATTGAATTTATATTTTGAATTTTCTGGCTATAGCCT
This sequence comes from Tenodera sinensis, assembly GCA_030765045.1. Taxonomy (NCBI): domain Eukaryota; kingdom Metazoa; phylum Arthropoda; class Insecta; order Mantodea; family Mantidae; genus Tenodera; species Tenodera sinensis. Next base: position 172,447,642 of record CM060966.1, read on the forward strand.
ATGTAGTCCTGTTCACTCTTAAATAACTGGTAAAACGTAAGACTTAGTCTAAATCTTGCTCTATACAAATTATATCTCGTTAAAAAGCACAATTTATAAGCCACTTCGGAGATATTCCTGGTCATTTGCAGTAAGATAGTTCATAGAAATATTTATCTGGACTAACATGAACAAGTGTTTGTAAGAATAATTGTGACAAGAGTGGAGAAAGTCATGTGAGTCAGTCCAGCGACGTGAAGCCCGCCGCAGTTGCGTCTCCTAGCAACATAATGCAACATTTTGCATGAACACAAGACAAGACAAGCCAAGAGATGTCTAAATAATGCAAAAGAGTGTCTTTGAGACGGCAGTGGCGGCGGCGGCGGTGGTGGTGCGCCGTGTGTAGTAATAACAATAATAAGGTTAGGCAACCCTTCCGTCAGACACGCGCATACAGAGAAACAAAGATCGAGTCATGCAACTCAAGGGTGGGAGGAATATCTCGTACTACGGAAAAACCAAACACTCTTTGTACTGATGGGAACTTGCGCAGCTGTTCACTTTCTTGTCTCGTCCTTAACCCCCTTCCCCCTCACAATGATTTAAAAATTGTGAGAATCGAACCACCGGGCCCCTTAGCTTCTTCATCATAAAAAAATCCCTCATCTTTTGTTAAAAAATAGATATTACGAACACACTCTACTGTTAACGAAACTCTAGAAGACGTAAAAAGGTCCAAATAATGCAGAAATTGTGTTGAAGATGTTGAAGACCTTTGGCGGTACCTAAGCATAGCTGAAATTTAGTCAAAATTGTCCAAGAAGCTCTAAACTAAATTTTAGAGTCGAAAGGGTTGCACTCAAATAATCTTCTTTACAACCGCGTCATTGGAAGATTTAGATGGGAATAGTAGAAAATGGCAGACACGAATCGTTTGTTTCCTTTACGCACATGAGATAGACACTTAGTGAAACTGAAACGTGTTTACGTAGGTTCAGAAAATGGTAAACATTAATTTTCACATTTGTAAGCTTTTTCTATTCTCTGCTTGTATTGATTATTCATTAGGATTTGCACACAATAGTCGCTCCTAAAGGCAAATTAGTAATAATTGTTTAACTTGGGGACAATGTATGATCCCGTCTCACCCTGGAGGAATGCCGGAGGACACCATCTGCCATTGGTCATCTGGTGCATTGAACCTTCCAGCGACGAAATATGGAGACCGCTCTGTGAATCATGACAAAACAGAACTATGTAAGTACGTCATTAAACAATTGATAATAGCAATGCTGTACAAATATTGATCCAACGACCGAAATCGCTTTATTTTAGGTTAAGTCCGCAAGGTGATTGGCCAAAACTTATTATTTTAAAGAAAACTATTTTTATGGATATGCGACTCTAAAAATGTGTTTTTCTGAAGGTTTTAATGTTGGCTTACACATAAAATTATATAGTTTTAAATTTCAGTGTGCTATATTTTTAATGCCAGATTTATTAAACCTTAAAAACTGAATTTTACTATACCGTTACAAAAGCTTCGTTAAATATAATTTTAAAACGAACTGTTCTTTGTAATATCTATTCCATTATCTACTAACATGAAGAACATAACAGTTTGTAAGAATGGTTAGTACAAGAGTAGAGAAAGTCATGTGAGTGCAGCACATAAGAATTTTTTTTTATTTAGGGGGTCTTAAAACATATACTTCCGGTGAAGTCTATAGATCGAATTTTTGAGTGGAATACAATACTTAACCTACTTACTAAGTAAGTATAAAACTTAGTGTTTGCTATTGTACGCATGATGACGTAAAGCAGGGCGCATTTACAACTGTCAGAGCTGAGAGGTCCGCCGGTCAGCTGCAAACGTGACCAGAAACTGTATACAGCAATTAATCCTGACCAAGATAAAGCTTACAAGTTGATGATGAACAAGGCAAGGGTCGTAAAATTGTGTAACGCTCTCAAACCCTTACAGAGCAAACCACTTTACACCATTTCCTTGATAGTGCTGCCAACTGCTCGTAAATTAACAAACAGATAGAGCGACCTTAATGAATATTGGTGCACAAACTGAAGTAAGAGCGTCAAAAAGAGTGACAAAACTTTGATAAAATATGTGAATGTAAGATAATTCATAGAGGGAAGGTTGGACATCCGTGATGTAGCGCATCACGTGTGAATATTCATTAAACTTTTCATTCTTGCACTTCGACAGTTGAAGGTTTGTCGGGCATCGAGAAAACGATTTACGAGCAGACAAAGAAATTATCATAATTACGAACAATTTGGCATTAGGACTAAAATTACTCAAAGTTTCTTTATATTCGTAATAACAGAGCTCTAGTTTAATTTCGAAATGTGTTTGAAAGCTCCTTAAAGTCAATTTAAAGGGTTTGGGAAAGGTGTAAGCATGCGATGTAATAGCCCAAATCGATTTTAAACTTTCCCAGAGTTCCATGTAGTTTCGTGGAATTTATATAAGTCTGAAGTTTCTCCTTTTACCACTAGAAGAGGGGGTTATTAAAACTTTACAAACGGTAGTCAAAGAAGCTTCTAAATAGCGTTTTTACCTCGCATGCTGCTGGTTACAAATCATAGTTTAATCAAACTATCGTTTTTACGTTCTCTACTGGTGAGTGGAAATTATTTGAGATGACCTTGAAGACAATGTAAATATTCTATGCTTATATTATTAGTGGGGATAAGCCCCTGGAACTGCTGCACCTCCCCCCCCCCCCCCACGCACCTTAGTCATCAAGCCCCTCCATAAATCATAACCGCAGTGGTTTATTGGTCGCAGCACATTACTGTCAAGGGCCCCAAAGGACCAGCAATTAGAGGCCCCGTGCTACAGATATCGCAATTCTGTTTGGTGTTCGTCAGCTGTTTGTTTTACCCTTGTGTTCCCTTTTGTCCTTGTTTTGATTGTTTGCAGCCAGCCCCGCTGAAGATAGAATGGGAATCGTTGAGTAGCCCTGCATTTCATTACAAGCGCTGTGACTGTTTCGTTTATAACATATCTTTAAATCACGATTATGTAAGAGATGGAATCTTAAAGCTCAAGTGTTCCCATATTCCCCTTGTACCTACAAGGAAATAAGCAATAAGATAATTTGTACAAAAGCCAATGATTAAGAAATAATTGCTCCAAAACCATTATTATCACCTTTAAGGATATTAAAACCTGTAAAATTACAACTCTACATTTGAGAATAATCGCTGTAAGTAGTGGAAAATCCGTATATGTGATATTGCAGAGAAGGATAGAGTTATTGCGCCATGCTGAACAGGCGGGTTGCGTGTAAAGTGACAAATTTATCACGTGTATTGTTGTACCATAACCCAATACTGGCCGCCGGCTAAATGCGTTATTCGTGTCAATTACTGCTGTTGTGATTAACGAGACTTTGTGCAATCTACAGAGTATGTACGTACGTCACAATATGAACCTACGAGCTATATTACGCATTTCAAATCTTATGCTTACAAACTAACTAAAAAACAGTAGTTAAATATATACATAGCAATTAAAGTTTAATATTTATAGGATCCTAGGACTCAATTTTCTATATACAGTGTTTCCTGATATTACAACACGCTACTGTTTTCTTCTGATAACCTTGACTCACTTCTTTCTTTACTTTCTCTGTTTCTCAAACACCTGACTTTGAAGATACGATCACTCAACGCTCATTAACTGCTTCAATGTCTTCCTGGCCCCGACCGTCCTTTGTAATCCGCCGCGGCCGACGTCACATACTTAATGAACCTATTAAAATTGAAGTATGTGGATATTGAATTGAAGCCAATAGTAATCCAATAAGTGAATTTCTATTATTCTTTTAAATTAACTATTCCACATATTAGATCCACAAATTTCACATGATATCTATACTACAGTACTTGTACTACTTCTTTAAAACAAATATATCCAATTAACTTGGAATATTTACAATAAACAAATTTCAAATAAAATCAAAATCAAACACTATAACGCAGAGATCAAACCAGAATGTCTTTCCTTTAAAACAGGAGAAATACAAATAGAAGCATTAGAAATCAAGCACTCACATGACTTTCTCTACTCATGTACTAACCATTCTTACAAACTCTTATTCCTATATCTTCTTCGTTTTAGTTGAGATAAACATTGTACAAATTATCTTATTGCTTATTTCCTTGTAGGTACAAGGGGAATATGAATACAGTAGGCTTTGAGCGATAGTCAAATAGTTTAAAGCTTTCAGATTCTGTTCTCTTTGCACGCTTAATATAAAAAAATAAACGATGTTCGATTTCACGAAAGTTTTAAGTTTTCCGAAACTCAAAAAAATTACAAATTCTCCGAAATGGTTCACTCTACAAGAAAATTTATTTGGACATAAATGGTGTATTTTAGCAAGATCTACATTTTTTGTATAGTATGATTTGGTCTATCTCTAACGGTTTAGCAGTTATGCAAAAGTCGTCCAGAGTAAATACGACTACAGGGGCTATAGCCAGAAAATTCAAGATATACATTTCATTTGGCATAAAAATATCTCAAACATGTGACATTTTAATCAAAATAGGTAGAGGTATTTTCAAGAAAATCAAAATTTTCGAAAAAGTTTCCATGTAAAGGGCAGTTTAGGGTGGGGCTATTTTCTTCAAAATCTTTGTGTCGCATTCTTGATAGACATTAAACTTAAATACCAACTTTGGTTTTTAACCGACTTTTCGTTTTTGAGTTATGCTGTCCACAGACTGACAGACAGACTGACACACAGACCCACACGCACGAACCTTTTTCTAAAAGTGCTATTTTTGGATTTGGGGGTCCTGAAAACATATTCCCGGCGAAATTTCGACATCGGATTTTTGGGTGGAATACAATACTTCCTCTACTTTAGTATACATAGTAGAGAAAGTAGAAAAGCGTTAGTCATTATGTTAAACCTCAGCCTGCTATACAATACCGGACTTATTTAGCTAGTGGGGAGGGGGGGGGGTTGTATTGAAAGCCAAGCTGTGTGTTTACAGACATGAAATACAACAGTGGGTATAGTAGACAAGCAAGTTCACTAAAGAAGTTATTTCGTGACGACACAATGCATGTTGGCAATGACACGCTGTCATCAGGGATAGACCGACCGCCTGGAGAAACGACGAGCAAAAGAAAAACGCTCCTACTTTTAAAGCTGGAGGGGGATGAAGTGACAAAAAACATTTTAAAACGCAACTCCTGCAGATGACAAGTGCAGTTCCATTGAAGTTACTGTGACATATTGTCTGTCCTTTCCATGCTTCTTCTTTTCTTTTTCTTCTTCTTCTTCCTCGCACCTTAATTAAGATAAATTGAAACAGAAACCCAAGGCGTGCAAGTTTCGCTCTAAGGTTTCCGGTTTCTCAACAACAGCTGGGAGGTTCTCCTCTATGTCGCTCTGTCGACTTTCAGTAAATTTCATCATTTTACCTTCCTACCTCTGACGTAAGCACTTCTGAACGTTTAACTTCCCTTTGTATATTGTCGAAACATTTTCACACCTGAAATTACCCGCCGATTTAGGATATTCCCCTATTAGAAAATCTGATGTGTTGCACTCACATGACTTTCTCTACTCTTGTACTATTCTTACAAACTCTTATTCCTATATCTTCTTCGTGTTAGTGCCTTGTGTGACAGTCAAATCTTTTAAAGCGTTGAAATCGCGTTCTTTTTGCACGATTAACATAGGTATAAAAATGAATAACGATGTCATATTTGAAATAAATATAAGTTCTCCAAAACTCACATCAATAACAAGGCATATCTTCGAAATAGCTCACTCTACAAAAAAATTTATTTTGACATAAATTCTGTATTTTAGCAAGATCTACATGTTTTGTATAGTAAGATTTGGTGTATCGCTTACGGTTTACCAGTTATGCAAAAGTTATCCAGAGTAAATACGACTACAGGGGCTATAGCCAGAAAATTCAAGATATACATTTCATTTGTCATAAAAAATCTCAAACATATGACATTTTAATCAGAATTTAATTAGAGCTATTTTGAAGAAAATCAAAATTTTCGAAAAATTTTCCATGTAAAGGATAGTTTAGGGTGGGGCTATTTTCTTAAAAATTTTCGTATCACATCCTTGAAAGACATTAAGCTTAAATACCAAGTTTGGTTTTTAAGTGAATTTTGTTATGGTGTCCACAGACTGACACATGCACGCGCACGCGCGCACACACACAAACGGATCTTTTTTCTAACTTTTTTTTTTTTTTTTTTTTGATTCAGTGGGTGTCAAAACATTTTGTTTAAGATGCCATGTTTAATACATTTTTATGACAAAATATACATATATACTGAATTTTCTGGCTATAGCCTATGTAGTTATTTACTCTGCATGATTTTTACTTAACTCGTAAAGCATAAGAGATTGACCAAATCTTACTATACAAAATCATAGATCTTGCTAAAACACAGAATCTGTATCCAAACGAATTTTTTGTAGAGTGGACCATTTCGGAGATATTACTTTTTATTTGTTTGAGATTTGCAATACTTAAATCTTCGTCAAATGGAAGATCGTTATTCATTTCTTTATAGCTTAGCCGTGCAAAGAGAACTAAGAAGGTGTTAGACTGTGTTAACAAGAAAATTATTTGTGGTAAAATTATAGATTATAAAGTGATAGAAAAGAAACCATATGGGATTTTTATAATTTTTTTAACAATATTAAGGTACTATTTATGAAAATATCTGCACTTAGACCCTTAATGCATTTTATAACAAAGGGAGTTTCAATGTTAAATTATTGCTAGAGTTGGACACTTGCCTAGAAGCGAGATTCCGAAGATCTTGACCAAAAAGTGACGTCAGTGACAATTAGTGCCTTCTGTTTCCTCGAGGAGAGGGCGAGAAAGATGCTTCTTCATTATACAAAAGAATTAGCTCATTTTCTCAAGGATGCCACAGGCAATCGTCTCTCTTATTAGGACATTCCTCCTACCCTTAATTTATATCCCTCTCCCCATCTATCTTAGACAGCCCTCCGTGTGCCAACCGTCATACACAAATCCTGCAGCTCACCCCCTCCGACCGCAGGATAATCCCTTGATTTAACGAATAAACCGCACCCTCTCCATAATATAATTATTAGTGGCATATTCGCCACCCGCTTCTGTTAATAGTGTTGATTTTGAAGAAAATTCCCCCACCCTAAACTACCCTTTACATGGACAATATATATATATTCTGAGTTAAAGAATGCAGTTTACTATAATTGTTGTTACATCATCTAATGGTTAAGTGTGTGTTTATGTAAACATAGGTTAGCTGTCAGCAAATAACATTAATTATTTCTGAGTTTGGTAAATGCACGTAATTTTGCAGTGCAGAGCTTTGTTGCGATGGAGTTTCGCAAGAGGAGAATTAGCGAGAGCCAGTTTGGTGGAAAATCCTTTGACACATCAGAATGATACTTGGAACTAATCGAGAATCACTGTAGAGTTAACTGGTAATCTCCTGACGGTCGGGTGGACATTGAACAGCCTAGCTGTCTGTCTGTCTGTGTGTCTGTCTGTCTATCTGTCTGTGGCCTTAACCCGCTCTGTTTCACGTCCGGCATTCACACAATATTCTTTATCATCTTCAAACATGGTAAACATATTTATCGTAGTGCTAATTTTCTTGTAGGTCCAAGGGATTAGGTAAATACAGTAGAATGTCGAAATAACGTGGTTGTTGAAGGACATGCTTTGGTCCCGCGTTATAACGATTTCGTGGTGTATCGAAATGTGAGGTTAGAAGTGACAAAAATCGATCCCACGGAGATGCTGGGAAACATTCGTGCAATGACACATTTGAGTACATTATAAAGTATGTAAATATGGTAAAGTACTCCACTTTTAAATGTAATTACACACCAGTAATGCTAGGGATGTATTCCAGTCCTGCAACCGATCTTAATTTATACAATTACAGTGTATCATTTTACACTAACCTAACTTTGCATTGTTATGTGAGTTCAACACATAATATTTTTAATCTTGCCCGCCAATAATTGCGACACGAACCGCCCAAAGCTCACTAGTGTCTACACATTATAACAGAGTTGTTGATCGAAGCTGTACAATGCTTGGACCAGGAAGGTTTTGGCGTGACCCGAATAAAAGATAATCATGGCCTGTACCACAATCGATTTTAATTGAGCTCTCTGACGCGTTACGGAAACAGTCATAATGACAGACAAAAGACGGCGTCGCTCAATACTAAACGTATGATCATTCATATAAAACATGTACTTAGTTATTCCTCTTGTATCGTCAATTTTGTTCGCCTTCTCTGTCTATCTCGATATATTCTCCCATTCATCTAATCGCCGGGTTGCATCCGCCCGTTAAAGTCTCAGACAAAACGAAAAAATAACCGTGATTCATTATATTAAGGGTTAGGTTCAAAATGACAGACGGAGCGAGCGAGCGTTGAGACTATCACAAGGTAAATACTCCAATGGACACTTATACCTTATGTGTTATATTCATATTACTTTATATAATCATTAAAATTAGTAAAAGGAAATATGAAGAGGTGTATTCAAAGGTAACTGTGTAATATCTGTGAAATACTAACGACGTAAACACAACTGTCTGATATCAATGCCACTAGGTGGTAGCACACCGCGGCAGAAGTTAGTTGACATAAATCTCGCTAGATTGTAGCACAGTGATTACACAGACATCATTTTGTATCCCTTACAGGAGAATAATTATTATGTATTAGGATTATTATGTATTATTGTTGTTATTATTTATTATTAGGAGTAGCTACACTTATATGCATGTTTATAATGATATCTATTATAAAATATATTATTATAAACAATACTATTCCACATTTTCAGTCTATAAATTTAACATTTGTCAGTACCCAAACTCACAAGCCACCACTAAAGAAATCTTCGCGTGCTTCAAATAATGAATCATTAATAGTGGTTCTCTAGTAAGACAGAGAACACGGAAATTAGTAAATAAAAACTTCACTTTAAAAGGCTATTAACTGTTATGTAAACGTAGGAGGAGTTAAGCAAAGCTTTACACCCACCTCAGCGGGGGAATCCCTTCAATAATATAAAGGTAACAGTGATACTCCCCCAGCTTATCAACATTTGACATGTCAGTGTAGACGGGCATTAATGTTTCGTAACCGTCTCCCACTTACAGAGCACAGAAACGTACCAATGCTTTTCTGTCATTTGATGTCATGCCGCAATTCATTGGCATTGATGTATGCATTCACATGTCTTTCTCTCCTCAGACTCGTACACACTTTATGTTAATCGAGATAAACATTTGTATAATGAGTTTATCTGTTTTACATAGGCGCGCGCGCGCGCGCACACACACACACACACACACACTGACTGTTACATATTTTAAGGTTATATCAATTATTTGATCCTAGTTTGCCAAGTACTATATTCCGTGTATATCACATCAAATATTGCTGTTCAGTCAGATGTCGCTGTTCCCAATGAATATAAAATACACTATATTGCATGTATATGTACACAAAAAATCACGACACGCGCACATCAATAATTCGATATTCCGTGTCGCTGTCTGTCATTCATATCGGAATAAAAAATGTCCATTGCAATCATACAAATGTTGGTTCGCTGCAGCAGGAGTTATGAACCATGGACTGTTGTAGGATCCAACGTGTTAATATTCTCACGGGGAGACTGAATTTATTACACATTTTAATGCTAATTTCAGATTAAGTTAAATCACAGGTGCAGCTTTTATCCTTTTATGTATAATTGTATGCCATTATTCCGAATACCAGTGTTTACATCCGGAAAAGAGGATATAATTTCTTCCGCAACTCTGTGGAGACTATGGAAATGCTTACTGTATTGCTGTGGCAGCTTTCTTCATATAGCAAATCCCATCCGTAACAACTAGTAAACGGTAGCTTTCTAAGGAACTGGAAAGCCGACTTTTGCTCGAACTATACACGAAATGGAGTATTTGTGTAACTTTGAATGTGCACAGCCATATTTTCAACAAGACTGCGCTACAACACATACAGCTGATCTCTCGTTGAAATTAATTAGGACAAATTTTGAATATAGGAACATCGGTATAGCACCTTACGGTATGTAACTTTTATTTATGAGAGAACTTGCTGCTGAACTTGTTCTGAAATTTCCGTCTTGGAGCTATTTCATCTATTTCAGCATTCAATGCTTCACTAAAGCGAGAATCAGCTATTTCTGACATTTAAACCCAGTGACTCTTGAAGAACCTGTTCAGAACATAAATAAGGCAGAGGGAGTGATAATTAAAATTCAGAGAAAGTGATAATGAAATTTGACAAATTTTTCATGAATGAAGTCTGTCGTTGGATTTGTTATGCACGTGATTGGTTGATTTCGACCAAGTTACCCATGAGTGGAATGTAGATGTAATAAATGTCTGTTCCCAGGAGATTTAGGAATAATTATGCAAGACAAAGGCAATAAAAGCAGGTCAGAGGTGATTGTGTAGCCCTGACGTCCAGCACGTAACGAAATTATCCCCTAGTGACTGCTCAGAAGGGAGAGGTGTGACAAAACTGCTTATTGAATTACATCGCAGATAAGGAAAACCGCCCCCTAAGGTAAAATTGTGTCCAGTCATTTTCATGGCCATACCAGATTCACTACGTTTGCTTCCTTATGTTCACGAGGGCTTCACTGCAAATACGTACTTCTTCTCCAAGTATGCCCACGTGATACGGCAGTTAATGACTAAATCTACAGTAATTTAATAATGCATTATGTAAAGAGGGCATAATGCTATCAATTAAAATGCAAATATCTTTTTATGAAACGAGTGCAAACAATTGTTTTTGTAGGGTGAACCATTTCAGAGATATTCTTTGTTACTTCTTTATCTCTTGGTCATGCAAAGAGAGCAGAATTTGAAAGCCATCATTGAAGGATCACCGTTAAAGTATTTGACTATCACCTAAGGCCTACTGTGTAAAAAAGAGATAAGTAGATACAGTGGCGTATTCACATACAGAGAGGCTGGTAAATTTTCTACTCCCGCTTTCACCAGCGCATCTCTTATCTGGCCCATCACTTTTAATTAGCGAGCCTTAAAAAAGTAAAACCTTCTTTTTATGATTCGCGTGGAAGCCAAAGCCCGGCCATAATCCATTCCACGCAAGAGCCCTCTCTAAGACACAAGCGAATTAGATTGTAATCTTCTAGTCTTTCATCTCGCCGAAAATCGATAACGTTCCCTTCTTCATCAGTCTTTTCCTATTTCAAGAACATTATATTGATAAAGACATAAACATTTCTAATGAGGACGGGCATTATCATTCAAACGTCACAATGGATTACATGCTGACGGGCGTTTACAGTGAGTTTCAAAAGTAAAAACACGAGTTTCAGAAAGTGCAAGAACAACCCATCATAAAGGGGAGGGGGGGGGGGTAAGATCCTTAAATATATCCCCCAAATAGACGTCGAGATTTCACCAGAAATATGTGTGTGTGTGTGTGTGTGTGTGTGTGTGTGTGTGTGTGTTGGTATTTAAGTTTAATGTCTTTCAAGGATGCAACACGAAGATGTTGAAGAAAATAGCCCCAACCTAAACTACCCTTTACATGGAACATTTTTCGAAAATTTTGATTTCCTTCAAAATGGCTTTAACGATTTTGATTAAAATGCCATGTGTTTGAGAAATGTTTGTGACAAATGAAATGTATATCTTGAATTTTCTGGCTATAGCCACTGTAGTCGTATTTACTCTGGACGACTTTTCCATAACTGGTAAACCGTTAGAGATAGACCAAATCTTACTAAACAAAAAATGTAGATCTTGTTAAAACACACAATTTATGTCTCAATAAATTTTTTGGTAGAATGAACCATTTCGGAGATATTTCCTTGTTATTTGTGTGAGTTTCGGAAAACTTAAAACTTTTGTGAAATGGAATATCGTTGTTCATTTTTTTATATGTTACGTGTACAAAGAGAGCGGAATCTCAAAGATTTAAAAGATTTGACTATCACTCAAAACCTACTGTATTCTAATATGCACCTTCCACCTACAAGAAAATTACCCATTAAGATAATTTGTACAAATGTTTATCTCAACTAACACGAAGAAGATATAGGAATAAGAGTTTGTAAGAATGGTTAGTACAAGAGTAGACAAACTGCAACACACCAGATTTTGTATTATTCTTTATAACCCCTTCGCATGAAAAACAAAGCATACTTTGTTATAGCTAATATAAGAAACAAAGACACAGCGATATTGGACAAGTGCAATCTAAGTCATCAAACCACGGACAACGTCGGGTATTTCAGTTAGTAACAAAGAAACACAAGGATATTGGACAAGTACAATCTAAGTCTAAATGTTGTAGGGATAAATGGCAACCATGAAACTGTAAGCGATGCTGGTGTTTCGTGGCGCAGAAATAGCCCGGTGTGATTGGTGCAAATGGATGGAAGGAGTGTGTTCCGGTTGCAGAAGCTCTCCCTGTCATTAGCTTGCTGAACCTGGCTGGAAACTCGATAAGATTAGGGCAAAGTTAAGAGAAACAGGCCAACTTACTTAGAGGGAACTAGCAGCAGCACCAGAACCTCCATATTTTTAAGGGTTGTCTGGTGTTTGTTAGTCTGATAAAGCGGCAGCAACTGGCGGGCGGCGGGCGAAGCTTTTAAACGCGCTCGCAGTATCGTCAGCCTTGAGTAGCAGGGGGGGGGGGGGGGGTTATCGGGACTTTTTTTTTTTTTTTTTTTTTATTTTTTTTTTTTTTTTTTTCTTTTTTTTTTTTTTTTTTTTTTTATAAAAAGTTTTTTTTAATTTTTTTTTTTTTTTTTTTTTAAATCAAATACTGGGCTTACTTCTCAACAACACCCCAATCTATTTCTAATGCAAAGCCGAAGGACACTAGTTTTTTTTTTTTTTTTTTTTGTCACTGACTTTTTTTTTCTTTTTTTTTGTTTTTTTTTTGTTTTTTTATTTTTTATTTTTTTTTTTTTTTTATGAAAACCTTAACTTTAAGTTTAACCTGTTATTTTTTTTTTTTTAGGTGACACATGGTCATTTATTTTCATAACAGATACTCAAAGTTAGCTTTTTTTTTATTTTTTATTTTATTTTTTTTAATTTTTTTTTTTTTTTTTTATATATGTATATATTATTTTGATTATAGTTGCATTGTCGTATTTAAAGTGCAAGGCGTGTTATGTACGGCTGCATTGATTTGCTAAGACCAGAAGTTATCAGTTGCCAGCGTGCCTGTCTCAGAAAACTGACCCAATCCTTCCTCTGCGCCACTGGGCCATTATTCTGTTTAAGGATCCAGTACATTGTTCCCATTACCAGCCAAACTGCACAGCGTTGGAGTGCAGTATTCTGAAAATGAAATTCCAAACGCTGGAGCTTCTCAAGGCATGGTGGAGCTTGCGGTGGGCACCATTTGGCGACGTAGGTCCTGAGCTCTACCCAGATGACTTCAACCTGCTTACAGGAAGCAATCCGGTGGTCCAGTGTGTCGACGGCGGCACAAGATGGACATTGGTTTGACTGTGCCCTTCCATGTCGCCAGAGTTTATCCGCTGTCGGTATCGTCTCATTTAATACTTCATAGGTGGTTTCCTGCCAATCACTGGGCACATGTTTACAAAATAAATTCTGCCAGATCACTTTCCACTCCCTGGTATATTTCTCTGCCACTCTGGGCACCAGATGAACTGTCGTGAGCATACGGTAGTGGTTCCGGGTGCATTCGAAGGCCGTAATGTCATCGTTGTTGTCCAGAATTCGTTTTAGGTGAAGGACAGTGGGTTTAAATCCGTTGAGTGCCACCTGAGGGTTATGCAGCTGTTCCTTCCAGAAATTTTGGTCAATGGATGAGCTAGATCCGCGCAATGATTGTGTGGCGGTTTTCCCCAATAAGGCCATGCATTTCTTGGCAATGTCCACTAAGCCGCAACCACCTTTGGACGGAGGCAAACGTAGTTGAGGCCGGCTCACCTTATATGCTTTTCCCGTCCACAAAAAGTAACCAAGGAGTTGTTCCAATTTCTGTGCGTCACGTTTTGCAATCGGCAGAATCTGTGCCACATACCAAATTTTGCTTAGACCATAAGTATGCAGGTACCAGATGCGTTGTAGCAAATTCAGGTTCCGGATCCTCTCCATGGATAAGGAATGGCGTAAACTATTAATTTTTTCCCTCCAGTTAACTGCAATCGTATCTTCTATATTTGCCATAAAGCATATTCCAAGTATCCTTGTAGTAGTCACACATTGCATCCCCAAGGTCTGTGGCGGTTCCGGCCAATTTCCTAATATTAGGATCTCCGATTTCTCAGCATTTAACACTGCACCGGACATCGTTGTGTACTGCTCCAATCCCTGTTGCATGGTCGTCATGTCTTCATTATCTGCAGCCACCACAGTCACATCATCAGCATAGGCTGTAAGTGTGAACCGTTCATTGTACACACTGACTCCTCGCATGGTTTGTTGCAACCTCTGGAGTAAAGGGTTCAATGCCAATGAGAACAATCCCATTGATAGCGGGCAGCCTTGACGTACTGATCGTTGTATTCGTACCGGCCTGGAAAACCATCCGTTCCATAAGACTCGAGACTGTGCCGTGCCGTAGAGTCCCTGAATAAGGTTGATTACCGGCACTGGAAATTTCGCAGCCGTTAAGCAGTTCCACAGATACGAATGGCGCACTCTATCAAAAGCCTGTTGAAAGTCGAGATTGATCAAAGCCACCGCTTTATTTTCTCTGCGTAGATGGATCAGCGTGTCACGCAGTTCCGCCAATGTGTCAATAATGTTCTTTTTCGATATTGCCGCTTGGTTACAATGCATGATTTCTGCATATGCTCCTTTTAATCGGTTAGCCAGAACTTTCGCAAATAACTTATAATCGGCGTTTAGCAGCGTTATTGGACGATAGTCCTTCATGGTGGCGGTTTTCTGTTTCTTCGGCACCAGGGTGATAACACCATCCGCGAAGGTTGCAGGAAACACTGCTGTCTCCCACAGTTCCGCATATACTTCCATCACTTCGTTCTTGATTATTGGCCAGAACTTTCTATAGAATTCATAGGTGAGCCCATCAGGACCTGGTGATGTGTGTCGACTGGCTTGTTCAATGGCGACCAACACCTCCCGCTCCGTGATAGGGCTGGTAAGTATTTTTGCGGATTCCTGGGTGATGCCGGTGTCAAGCAGTTCATGTTCCATACGCCTATAAGGGGTGTCTGCTTCTGGCGCTTCTTGAAATAAAGCCTGAAAGTGATCCGCTATAAGCTGGAGCTGGGCGCGCGTTCCAACATGGGCAGTTCCAGTGTGCGCGTCCCGTATTGTTTGAGGATATCTTCCATGTCCCTTCTGCCGCTCCTTTGCGAAATAATAAAATGAGTTCTGTTCCGCTTCATGCATGGATTTCACTTTGGCTCGAACTTTATGTCCTTCCAACTGGTGTAAGTGTTTTAATTTGATGATTTCTTTTACTTTTTTTATCTCCGTCTGCACCTCATAGCCCTCCCTTTGCTTCAGATGCAGCCCCCACAGCGCCTCATTGTAAAAATGTAGTAGCTGCTTCTTGGCCTGTGCCCTCACAATACCCATGGATTTAAATAGGGAGCGAATCGCTGGTTTTGCCGTGTTCACCCACCAAAAACTCTTCCGAGTTGAACTTCTAAAGGCCGACTGTAACTGAAGCCATTTGATTTGAAATTGTTCCCTAATGTCTGTGTCCTCCAGCATAGAATTATTGAGTTTCCAGTAGCCACGGCCGGCCGTCTCAAGCCTTATTTCATTTATTTGCAATTGACATAGCACTGCATGATGGTCACTAAAAACCACCGGAATGACCCAAATTCGATGGACATTTGGAGCCATTCCGGGAGATAGATACTGTCGGTCGATGCGTGAGGCAGAAGTGTTGCGGATGAAAGTGAATTCCACTTCGTTCCCATGCTTGATCTCCCATGCGTCAAGCAGTTGCAGCTGTGACACTAGGTGTTGTAGCATGATGCTAAAATTCGTAGCACCTTTTTGGTCCTTCGCCTGCAACGTGCAATTGAAGTCGCCTGCTAGCAGAAGTTCCTTGCCTTGTCGCAAATGCGGGGTTACATCGGTTTGGAAGAAACGCTCTCTCGCTTGTCTATTCTGTGACCCAGCTGGAGCATATATGTTAACCAGGACGGTCTCTTCCAAAGTAGCAGAGAGGACCCGTCCGTCGGGATCCATCTGAAAATTCTGCAGGGGAAGTCCCTTCCTGTACACTATTGCCGTTCCTCTGCCGTTCAAACCTAGGTTAACTTTATAGTCGTAATTGTAAAGAGCATCCAAGTTGTAAGTATTTACTTCTTGGAGAAAGCATATGTCAATGTTGTTCACCTGGAGGAAACTATTGAGCAGTTTTTGGGTTACTAGATTTCTGCACCCATTCACATTCACTGTTGCCACCGTTCGTAGATAGATCATTATGAAAGCGACTGTCGCAGAGATAGTGTAACTCGGGCGTCTACGTCCTTGGCCTCGTGCATTGCTGCTAGTGTGCTACTGTTCGGTCTCTGGATGTCTAGCTGAGTTATCTGTGCCGGAGGGTTTCCCTTAAGCCTTGGGTCACATAAGGACACCTGGGGCTTCCGTGTCACCTGAAGTAGGATCGGCGACTCCGCTTCTGTGGCCCTCGCATCAGGTTGAGAGGGATGAGATCCACCAGCCATCTCTGCACGCCGATAAATTGCGACTGCTTCAGCTGACCGTGGTTGGTCCTCTTGGGATCTGTGTGGCCGTTCGAGTACTTGCGGTCGAGAATCACTCGCAGATGGTCGTGCCGCTACGGTGGTGCCGGGGGTGTCCTCCCGGTAATGGGGGTCTGCTCCTATCTCCACCGCTGGGCACCTCACACTTTGTTGTAACTGTGCTGCTTCGTAATCACTCTGGGGGTTGTTTCCCGCGTCCCTCCTTGCAGGTTGAACCTCACAGGTGTTCCTGTCACCTCCCTCCTCCAGGATACTGCTGCCAATCAATGCTGAGGCAGGCTCTTGCGTCAATACTCCAGCCGTATCTGCTGTGTCTGTGGACGGGACTTGCAATAGACGTGCCTCCTCATGGGCTTCTTCCACAACTTCCTCCAGCTCCATTTGGTTATTCCAGGATGGTTCTTCCTTCTGGGCTTTGCTTGTCTTCGCCCGCTTGGCCCGTTTCTTCTCGGTCGGGCGTTTCTCTTCTGCTGCAGCTGTCTCCGTTACAAGTGGACCCACCTCGGGTGGTATTATCTCCTCCGGATTGGCCAGATGTACTCGTTTCCCTGTGGTATCTCGAACTATGGAGGCATACTCCCTTTGCGGTGCAGACCGTGCTGCTTCCTGTTGACTGTCATTCACCAGGGACGTTTGCCTGTTTTCATCCGTAGGATGCGCTCCCTCACTCTGCGTGTCCACTACCACCTTCGTCGGTTCTGTTTCGTTTCTCCGTCCAGTCGCCACTGGGCGTGTTGCGGTCGGACGGTGGGGGCAAAATTCCTTTAGATGTGCCGTGCTACTGCAGACGTAGCAGGATCTGGGTTGGCCGGCGTAGGACACCGATAATCTGTAGCTGCCAATGATGATAAAACTAGGGATGTTCGTCTTCAGTTGCATCTTTACCGCTCGTACCCCATTAAACACCGGGACGCGATATTGTCGGCTCCATTGTTCCTTCCGGACGTCATATACCGTTCCGTAACGCTGCAACGCTGCTTTTAAGACCTCTGCCGGGAGCTCTGGGGGTACATCAAACACTCGGACATTGACAGCATTACCGGTCACGTGTTCGATAAGCACTTTAGTCATCTCACCATTCATATATGTGAAAGGTGTTTCCGCCGAGAAGTTATTGAGGGTTTTCTCCAGCAAGAGTGCTGATATTAATTTAACATAAATTGCCCGTTCACTTGCAATTAACTGTATTGTATCCACTTGTTCCGCATTTAACCGTAATGTATCTGCTATGAAATCATGCACTTCATATGCCGACGGTCGCGTTGCACTTAAAGCAAACTTGATCCTGAGGGTATTTTTCCTCGCGTACATTTCCATTTCTTTTCACTGTTAAATTTAGCTGAAATACTCACTTTAAATTCCTACACTTGGTGATCGATAATATCACTCACAGTGTGGTATATGTCTTTCTTGCGCTCACTCACTATCAGGCCACACACGCAGTAGACAAAACAACCGGTTCTCCTGGTACGTCCGCTCTGTCCCAGCGCACTGGCTTGACTGTGTTAGATTAATGTGAGTATACTCCTCGGTCCATACTTCAACTTCAAAACTCTCAAGTTTGAACTGTTCAAGGCTATTTCAATCCATAAAAATCTGATGTTGCACTCACATAACTTTCTCTACTCACTCTTGTATATTTGGGCCGTTCTTTGCGTTTCCATTTTGGCTTCTTTGATTGCAGCTTTGTGGCAGCTTGACACAAATAAAGCGGTCGCTTTGTAAGGAACTGGAAAGCCGACTTTCGTTCGAACTATACAAATTATTCCTATAAACACCTATTCTTGTATTTACTTCATGTTATTCGAAATAAACAGTTGTAGAAATTACCTTATTGCATACTTTCTTATAGGTACAAGGGGAACATGAGAATACAGTAGGTGCTAACGCCAAAGGGTGAACACAATTTATATTTTTTAAATGAAAATGAAATTGTTGCTTTTGCTTGTATTTGCCATTCTCTTAAATTAGCTGTGCTGCATCACAATGTCTCCCCAAAAATATTGAGCCACATCTAATTTTTTTCGTACTTTTTAGGAAGTTCGAAACCACAAAGTATTGTAGATTAGTTACTCTTATATGAGAGCAAGTCAACAAAATTATGAACGGAAAGGGATTTATTTTGCTTTGGAGGGATTTTGAAGGAATTTACAGGGATTTTGTCAAACTGGTATAAATGTTATAAGACCTCGTCACCATATGATGGCTTTGAAATTCTATTTTCTTTGCATAGCCGAGAGATATAAAAAAGAACAAATAACTACTTTCTATTTAGTCAAAAATATTTGAAATTTCAAACCTATAACAAGGAATATAATATTTTACATAGACTGGATATTTTGATATCTATTTACACTTTCTCTATTGGTAGGTAGAAGGAAGTATTGTATTCCACCCAAAAATTCGATGTCTAGATTTCAGTGGAAATGTATGTTTTGAGACTCCCTGAATAAAAAAAAAGCATTTCTAGAAAAACGTCCGAGTGTGTGTGTGTGTGTGTCAGTCTGTGCACAGCATAACTCAAAAACGAAAAGTCGGTTAAAAACCAAAGTTGGTATTTAAGTTTAATGTCTTTTAAGGATGCGACATGAAGATTTTGAAGAAAATAGCCCCACCCTAAACTACCCTTTACATGGAAAATTTTTCGAAAATTTTGATTTTCTTGAAAATGGCTCTAAGGATTTTGATTAAAATGTCATATGTTTGAGATATTTTTATTACAAATGAAATGTATATTTTGAATTTTCTAGCTATAGCCTATGCAATCCTGTTTGCCCTGGATGACTTTTGAATAACTCGTAAACTGCAAGAGATAGAGAAAATCTTTGTATAAAAAATGTAGATCTTGCGTAAACACAAAATTTATATCTGAATAACTTTTTTTGTAGAGTGAACCATTTCGGAGATAATACTTGCTATTTGTGTCAGTTTCGTAAAACTTACAACTTTCGTGAAATGGATCATCGTTGTTCATTTTGTTATATGTTAAGTGTGCAAAGAGAACGGAATCTCAAAACTTTAAAAGATTTGACTATCGCTCAAAGCCTACTGTATTCTAATATTCCCCTTGTACCTACAAGGAAATAAGCAATAAGATAATTTGTACAGATGTTTATCTCAACTAACACGAAGAAGATATAGGAATAAGAGTTTGTAAGAATGGTTAGTACAAGAGTAGAGAAAGTCATGTGAGTGCAACACATCAGTTTTCTGAACATTAAATAGAACGCTGTGTTTGTTCTGTTGTTCATTAATTGAGTTTTTGTGAAAAACCATTATTTTAAAATTTGTATCTCCCCATATTCTTATTCGAAGTGTCATTTAGAGGGTGGATTTAAACCCCGAAGTTAACTTAATTACAACAACCCCTAATCCCTTACACAGTACGTAAATGTTTCAGTATTTGGAAACGTGTCTTTAATAGGGGATGCTGTACGCCGGTGTGACAGGGACCTGGGGCATATATCCAGTGTGACAGACATACATTTTTCATGTTAATGAAATTAAAAGCTCTAATAAACGTCACCGACATTTGCAGGGCTGAATTATTCACGCCAGTGCCATAAGCGATAAGGGCGCAGGTGTTCTGCCTAATCATCCGCCGTGTTGTACAGAATCATGACAGGATACGAAGATGAATCTCATTTTTATCATATATCTTCATTGTAGATCAAACCAGTTTATGTTTGCTACGAAATAATCTCTCATGTGATAAAATGTCAGACAGGAGTGATAGAAAACATTTTAAAACCTCTTTGAAAACCACCACCGTCATTTGTTACGCTACAATATGTATTTGTTTCTTCTATGGTAATGATAGACACAGTTGAAGTGTTATTTATTTGGATTTTACGAGAGTAATTTATTAATTTATTATCAACAGCGATTGTGAACATTAAATGCTAGCTCAGTATTTATCTAATACAAGAGCGAAGAGTTTCGGAATGCCCAAAGATAATTTCTGGGAGTGGAACGAGGAAGAGTTCCGACAAAGATAAGGTTATCAAAAGCTACGGCATCCGGAATTTTAACGGAAATAAGGCATCGAATCGAATTTACGACAGAAAGACACTTTTCAGCTCGTATATATTATATAAGCATAGTTGTATATTCCTGACAGGCTTAAAATGAAATAAAATAAATTCTCCGATTGTTAATTTCATACTATTGCAAATAATGGACATTAATAAATATTCTGAAGGTGTAATGGGAATATACAAATACAGTAGTTGATGGCTATGTGATGGGATTGAAATTCCATTTTCTTTGTATGACCAAGAGGTAAAAAATGAAAAACGACCTCCCATTTGAGAAAAGTATTAGTTTTGTAAAATTCAGACATAAAATTGAAACTCTTCGATGTGATTCACTCTACAAAAAATATATTTGACATAAATTGTATGTTTGAACCAGATTTTCGTTTTGCTATTGTGCAGTTACGATGTTCATTCAGATACACAGGCGCGTGTGCACATACATACATAAACACAGGAAAAAAAGATGCAACACATCGAATACTTGCCCTAGTTTAACCCAAGTCCAGCGTTTAACAAGCAGCCAGCGCATGTAATTAAAAAGTGAAACAGAATTAATTGCTTCCAAATTACCGCAATTTTGTATATACGACTTGAAGTTATTTCTTTTTAAAAATATACAAGTGCATAGAAATGAATTGTAAATATTAATACCAAAATAACGAGACTTCTGGTTGCAAAGTATTAACAAATAGTCGATCTACATTGGCACATAATTGCTTTTTAAAATTAATTGTTGTGCTGCATCCTGTAATTGGTAAAACAATTGAATCGTTCTGACGTAAAGGTGGACCAGTGCATTGCATCTCAATTTCCGATCAGAGCGGGTCAATTAATTGGGCACGAATTCGTTGATCACAGCGCGATGCAAATCACGATCTGCAATTAGAAGGCTCCGGATACACAAATTCATAATGAATGGATATTTAAATGTGGTTGGTTTAATCAATAATGACTCTCTATGGCCTCCTATAATTATGCCCCCAACGTGTTTACTGTCTAATAGGCACTTAGAATAATTTAGTAAACTTTAAAATGTAAGCCTTTAAAAAATACGATGTGCTGCACTCACATCATCCTCTCTACTCACTCCTACACGAACTATTCCTACGAACACTTATGCTTCTATATATTTTTACTTTCTCTACTGGTAAGTAGGGGAAGTGTTGTATACCAGCAAAAAATTCGATGTCGAGATTTCTCCGGAAATATGTTTTGAGATGCCTTAGTGAAAAAAAGAACCATGTTTAAAAAGGGTACGCGCGCGCGTGTGTATGTGTGTGTGTCTGTGTCTGTGGACAGCATGACTCAAAAACGAAAAGTCGGTTAAAAACCAAAGTTGGTATTTAAGTTTAATGTCTTTCAAGAATCCGACACGAAGATTTTGAAGAAAATAGCCCCACCATAAACTACCCTTTACATGGAAAAATTTTCGAAAATTTTTATTTTCTTGAAAATGACTCTGACGATTTTGATTAAAATGTCATATGTTTAAGATATTTGTATGACAAATGAAATGTATGTATTGAATTTTCTGGCTAGCTACTAGCTTATGTAGTCATATTTACTCGGGATAACTTTTGAATAACTCGTAAATCGTAAGAGATAGACAAAATCTTATTGCACAAGAAATGTTTATCTTAACTAACGCGAAGAACATATAGGAATAAGAGTTTGTAAGAATGGTTAGTACAAGAGTAGAGAAACTCATTTTTTTAGTTATAGCCCGTGTAGGCCTAACGAGGATTTCAGAAGTTATTCCAAGGAAATTTAGGATATGAATTTGGTTTGAAATGTAAATGTCTTAAATTAATGCTAATTTAAGGAATACTTTTACAGCCAGTTTTGAAAAAAAGTACAGATTTTCGTAAAAGTTTCCATATAAGCAGCAGTTTGAGGTGTTGAGATCTTGAAAATATTCATATCAGCCTTGGAAGGTAAAAACTTAAATAGAAATGCTAGTATTTAACCAGCTTTATGTTGTTCGGTGATGCTGCTTACAAAAAATAGTCTTTTTTCTAAAAATACTTTTTTTAAAATTCAGATCGCCTCAAAACAAATATTTCAGAAACTCATAAATCATAACGCCTTGAAAAAAATATCTAAATAATTGTTTTTAAAAATGTGTACTTTAATAAGACGATTTTTTGACTAAACATAAGGCCACTGGACAAAATAGTTCAAGGAGAGTGTATTTAGGAGAAAATGCAAGTGTGGTTAAACTTTTGTCAGGAGCTGTACATGATTGAGAAAGTGACAGTACTCTCAGGCATATAGCACAAATCAGAAGTAGGATGTTTGAGACAATAGGTAGGTTTAATTCATGACTCAATGGTGGAAACATCTGCCCGGGGTTTTCCACCCCCAGTTGCTAAGTCACAGAAATAACACACAGTCATTAGTATAGATCCCATTAACAGCTGTTACCTTCCAGCCACATTTCATTCACGCACTGACGACCTATGCCACATCACCCCTCCCCTTCAACAGTTAAAGTGTTACTCCACTTCCACTGAGAACTGCTACTCTAACCTTAAAATATTTCGAAAAATGTTTTATAAGACCCAACACATTTTATAGCAAAATATTGTAACTTCTGAGTTTAAAAATAGTTTACAAATGTCTAATCAAGCCTTGTATTTCATTTTTCGTGAGATCAAAAATGTGATATTTAAATGAAAATTATTAATGTTTTTGAGGAAATCAAAGTTTCGGAAAATTGTCCATGTAAACAGTAGTTGGGGCAGAGCGATTTTATGAAAATCTTTGTTCGAATCCTTGGAAAATGGTTACCTTAAATTCCAAGTTTAGCATTTAACCTAACTTTCGTGTTTTGAATTGCGCGCACACACACAAAGACAAGCACACACACACACAAACACGTGGAAAGACCTTTCTCTAAATATGCTTTTTTTTTTTTTCGGGTTCTTAGAATCTTTAAATAATTTATGCCTTCTTACGGTAGCGTGAATATTTCATTTTTATATGCATACTCTAAGGCGTTATATAATATATATAATTTTCTTCAAAGTCTTCTTGTTGTGTCCTAGAAAGACATTAAACTTAAATACCAACTTTGGTTTTTAACCGATTTTCGTTTTTGAGTCATGCTGTGCACAGCCTGACACACACACAGACCTTTTTCTAACATTTTTTTTTTTTTTGGATTAAGGGGCCCTCAGAACATATATTTCGGATAAAATCTCGACATCGAATTTTTGGGTGGAATACAATACTTCTACTTACTATACGTAGCAGAGAAAGTAAAAAGAAAGGAATAAATTCTGGTAGAAGTTTTTTATGACAGTTAGTTGTACGTAAAAGCTGAAACTTGTGAAAGTTGGAAACATAACCTAAATTGCGACATGACAAAACCACGGAGAAGCTGTGAAACACAAGTTGTGTAGCACAAAAGTAGCGCATGCGCACAAAACAGTTCATGACATTCCCACAGTAATACAGACATTGTGTTAAAACGGGTGATGAATATACAGCTGTGTTTTATTACTGCAATATGAAGCATGTCCTGATTTTGTAGCACTGTCTGCTTGTCTGCAACATTAACTGCGGTTTTAATATTCCCCTCAAGGTCTGAGAGCTTTTAACGTAACACTAGCTGAAATGCCCGACGTTTGACGATTTTATCCTTACAAGTTTAGGGCTTAAGTGAGATACTACCAGCAAAGATAAAATAAATAAAAACATCGGCAAAACACGGAAATCTTACGTTCCATAGTAAAATGAATAGCATACAAAGCTTCTCCTTCAAAAAATAATTTCCAGAAACCTAACTTTTTGGATATCAAAGCATTTTTTTGAAACTAAAAATAGTTTTATTCTGGAGTTTTAACCAACATTATGTAAATAAAGGTGTTTATAATTGCAGGAATAAAAGTAAGAACGGTCTAGTCTTCAAAACTAAAGTTTCTGATTAGTGCTGCCATCTGTTATTTGTGACAAATACTAACAACACCAAAAAGCTTGACTGTAAGGAAATCTAAGTTTATTTATTGCAATCTACGAGTATTGGAGGTCATTTTCTGAAGCACATAAATCATCTAAAATCAGAATCAAGTAAGTAGAGTAGGATTTCCAACTTCAACATAGCTCCAGCAAAAGTCGAAGATGTTCTTGAACTGTTTAAGGGACCCTGGGATTGAAAACGGCCGAAAAATTATGCAGTTTACGATTTTTAGGTTATGTTTCCCAAACCTTCAGAAATCGGTTGGCAGTGAATATTTGTTAGATTCCGCCATTTTTAAAGCTCGGGCTTTAAATGCCAGCGGCGACACCAATGTAATATTACCAACTGACAGCGTCGTTAAACAACAAAATAAAACAATTGTACTTCTCTGTCTCTTTCTGTCTCTGTTTTCTTCTCTCTCCTCTGTTTCTCTTTCTCTTTTTTCTTTTTTGTGTATACCAAACACTATTTCTGTTATTTAAAAGCCGAGGGAAGGTCGTTTTTATGCACATACTTTTAATTTAAATAGTCAAAATATGTTTTGCATGTATGGTCACTAAGTATTTCTAAAATCAAATGTCAATTTGTGCTGAATTTCAATGAAGAATGAATACCCAAGACTTGTGCTGCTATGTTCAATGTGAGAGGTGCCTGGAACAAACAAATCGAGCAGAAATGAACAACAGGGTGTGCAGATTGGAATTAATATTTCTGGGGAAAGCGCCTTTTGTATTCGCGAGAGTGATTGATGAATCTGCAGACGGATTGTAGTGTTTATTGGGTTGGCTTTGTCGGAATTAAGGTTAATTACAAGATAATAATTCAGAGTGACGTATGCCAGGCCTCCATTGTGTAAAGTCAGGCGTGTGTTTATGTCAGAGCCATATGTTCTCTGGTTAACCAGCACAAACATTAAGAGATCGACCTATGTTAGTATTAGTAGCGTGGCTTCTAAGTGGACAGTCCACTTAAAGGGCAAGCATGTCCGTACTCACATGAGTTTCTCTACTCTTGTACTAACCATTCTTACAAACTCTTATTCCTATGTTCTTCGTGTTAGTTAAATATTTCCTATCAGGGAGGTTTCGATACAGCTTCTGTTGCCTAGCAACAAGGATTTGTTAAGTTCTAACCGAATCCTTTTCCTTATTGAATTAACGAGAAAGTGTCACTTAAAAGGGAAAAACTCTCTTGTAAGGAATTAATATCACCATTAGAGTAAATTTGTTTGTCGCAGCTGGTGAAAGGATTCCGTGAAGATGTTACCGCTGATTGATGAGCCGAACTTGACGTTGATTAAATGAGTGAGAACGTCGAAATATTTCCCTCCTTTGATGTGCCCCATTCTTAACCGAGAGTGACGAAGATAACGCTTCACAAAGGAACCAATGTCTGGAGGTAATTTATGTATACCGGCTTGATGGAAAAGGAAATTAAACGCGTTAAGTTGGCAGCTACTTTCTAGACTACTCACATGATCCGCATGAACGACACAGCAGACGAATTTAGGGGTCGAGAACTATCCATAAATGGAAGGCACTTTGCGACACTCGTTTGTCTTATATACACACATACACACATACACACGTACACATATACAGGATGAAAGTAAAATAATACGTCAGTATTTAACAGCGAATTTCTCTTATTATGAACAACAAATTCTAATATCAAAAAGCTGAAAAGTACACAGTTTTATAAAAAAAAAATAGTTTTATACGAAAATTCATCATCGCTTGGCTGAATTATTATTGATAAAAGGTTCTTCATTTATGACTTTTACCTTTGGCGTATTTCAATAGACTCAACATTTTTTTCATTAATTTAAAAAATCCACGATTTGTTACCTTTTTAATTCTTTTAATGGTTAGCCCATGCCTGGACTTCAGTAGACGCGAACATCAGTGTCAAATGCTTTGTTCTGCATTCAGGAGGTGTCAAAACATATATTACTGTAATGGTTTTTGTAGAGCGTTAGAATAGTTCACTGAGCCGCCGCTAAAAGCAGATTACTCAATCAACAAGTTTTCCAGTTACCACACATTATCGCCTTTAAAAGCGATTATCTAGCTAACGGTGGATTTAAATACAGAATTTATTGGAATTTTTTGTTAATTTGTTCACACTTTCTCACCTCCTTGAGTGTGACGGCTTACACACAAGCAATACACACATTCACACGATTTTCTCAACACAGTTTTCTTTTATAAAGCACAATCACATTTCTTTCTCTAGTCCCTCTTCTACAAATAATTCATACAACTGTCTATATGATTTACATAGAAATGAAAAGTCTTATATTCACATAGTTTTCTCTACTCACTCTTCTTCCTGTGGTGTTTTGGTTGTTCAACACTGCTTTTGCATAGTGTTTTTCCATTGTTTATGTTTATTTACTTTTTTTGGGTTCGTAACTGCGAAAGCTGAAGGGATAAATCTTCAACGCCGGGTATTTCAGCTAGTTTGCAATAACATTATCTCTTATCTAATCTATGATAAAAGCCCGAGCAGGTGATATCACCTAGTCCATAAACGAGAAAGAAGTTAAGTGATTTCCTAAATTATCTTGTTTTTTATAACGTTACTGTAGATGAAAACAAAATTAAAAAGCATGTGCAGGGGAAGTGTAATGTAAACCCCGCGCGACAGCCCACGAAGGGCCAAGGCCTACCGCCCAGCCGCTGCGTCCCCCACCTCTGCCCACTACAGGCGTCATTGGTGAGGTGCAGTACTGGAGGGTGGGACGTGGTCAGCGCCCCGAACCCTCCCGGCCAGTTATGCGGTCTTCTCGACCTGGGGCCGCTACTTCTCCATCAAGTGGCTCCTCAATTGGTCCCCCCGGGACCTAACGAGGCTGAGTGCACCCCGTGCCAGACCTCCCAGAGGGGATAAAATCCCCATACTGGTACCGGGGATCGAACCCGGGTCCTCCGCGCCACAGGCAAGCGCGCTGCCAGCTGCGCTACGGAGGCGGCCCGCAGGGGAAGTAAAGTGAAAGTAAAATTACCAATAAACCTGAGTTTTTGTGGGGGTTGAAGGCAGTATAGGAAGCTCTTAGGAGGAAAACCTCCCCTGTTAAAACTGCATTAGGATACGCGGAGATAACGTTAAGTGGGAGCAGCAATTTCTCATCTCCGTATCTGTTGTGGGTGTCGCCGACCAAAACCCTCTTAATGGGAGAATACCTCCACCAGTTGGAGAACAACGGCCTATCACCAACCGCAATATTACTGTCGTGGCCTTCTCGTGCACCTTAATGAGTTAACGTTTTCCACTCAGAAATACCAATCTACTGTTTCAAATAATCTTGCCCTAGGATTGAAATTTCAATGTTCTGTAAATGTAAAATCAATGTTTTACACAGTTACGAGCGGTGAGTGAGTGTAGTGTAATGTTTTGGCAGGTAACCATTCTGATTGGCCCACACTCGCACAGTAAACTTGGAAGGAGACAAGGCAGGGTATTTGTTTATGTTCTCAAGACGCACCGCTACAGTGTTTGTTTATGTACTGAACTAGGGAAAGTGACACACAATCTGCATTGTTGCCAGATTGTTTTCGAGAAAACAAGAATATCTGCGTAGGAAATGGTTAGTGACAAAAACTGAGATACAAATTATGTTCCAAATATCGAGATCGATCACAGTAAAATGTTTTGTCTATAGGAGATGGAAACAAGAAATTTCAACACATATGTCCATACAGGAAGACATTTTACGGGCGTGTTATTTGTGTATGTATAGTGGTGAACCCCATGTTGTGTCTTCAGCCCCTTCTGAGTACTGTAATTTCATAAGGGCCGCCTCCTTTTGGAAAGAAACTAGTTCTTGTGTGTGTGTGTATGAAGGAAACTGACAAAGAGACACGAGTGAGGTATAGGTTTACAGAAATTCCTAGCGACAGATACAATAAGATAATTGCAAGCTGAGAATCTCTGTCGGGCCCCTGCTGATGCTGTCAAACTGAAGAAGAGTGTAGGTACCCTCAAAACAGCAATTATCCGACACGCGGACCCCATTCACCTTACATATCTACCCACATCTTACTTCGTATCTTCTTCCCCTGTTTAATTACAGTTTCGTTTCACGTGTAAATTACTATGGGTCGAAAATATCAATTTAGTATTTTTGTTTTGCTGATTTTGCAAGTTTAAAATCTTGTATTTTTACTTTTTCTACTACATACAGAAATTAGAGGATGTATTGTATTCGACCAAAAATTTCGATGTCCAGGTCTCACCGAAAATATATGTTTTGAGGCCCCCTAAATCCAAACAAAAAGCATTTTTAGAAAAAGGTAATGTGTGTGTGCTTGTGTGCGCGCGTGTTAAAAACCGAAGCTATTTAAGTTTAATATCTTTGAAGTATGCTACACAGATTTTTCAGAAAATTCCTTTCACACTAAACTACGCTTCACCTGGAAAATTTTGCCAATATTTTAATTTTCTCAAAGATAGCACTTATAATTTTGATTTTCTAGCTATAGCCCATGTAGTCCTGTAGTTTAGGGTAAGGCTATTTTCTTCAAAATCTTCGTGTCACAACCTTGAAAGACATTAAAGTTAAATACCTATTTTGGGTTTTAACCGAATTTTCATTTTTGAGTTTTGCTGTCCACAGACACACACATACACGCACACACACGGACCTTTTTCTACAAATGCTTGTTTTTTTTATTTTTTTTTTTTTTATTTTATTCATGGGGTCTAAAAACATATTTCCGGTGAAATTTCGACACCGAATTTTTGGGTGCAATACAATACTTGCCCTATTCACTATACGTAGTAGAGAAAATAAAAAAAATCTGATGTGTTGCACTCACATGACCTTCTCTACTCTTGTACTAACCATTCTTACAAACTCTTATTCCTATATCTCCATGTTAGTTAAGATAAACATTTGTACAAATTATCTTATTGCTTATTTCCTTGTAGGTGCAAGGGGAATATTAGAATACAGAAGGCTTTGTGCGACAGTCAAATCTTGTTGACCTTTGAGATTCCGTTCTCTTTGCACGATTAACATAAATAATGAACAACGTTGTTGCATTTCGCTAAAGTTCTAAGTTTTTCGAAACTCACACACATAACAAGGAATATCTCCGAAATGGTTCACCCTACAAAAAAATTTATCGAGACATAAATTGTGTATTTTAGTAAGATCTACATTGTTTGTATAGTATAATTTTGTCTATCTCTAACGGTTTACCAGTTATGCAAAAGTCGTCCAAAGTAAATACGACTACAGGGGCCATAGCCAAAAAATTCAAGATATGCATTTCATTTGTCATAAAAATATCTCAAACATATGACATTTTAATCAAAATCGTTAGAGGCACTTTCAAGAAAATCAAAATTTTCGAAAAATTTTCCATGTAAAGGGTAGTGTAGGGTGGGGATATTTTCTTCAAAATCTTCGTGTCGCATCCTTGAAAGACATTAAACGTAAATACCAAGTTTGGCTTCTAACCGACTTTTCGTTTTTGAGTTATGCTGTCCACAGCACACAGACACACACACACGGACCTTTTTCTAAAAATGCTTTTTTTGGATTCAGGGGGCCTCAAGACATATTTCCGGTGAAATCTCGAAGTCGAATTTTTGGGTGGAGTACAATACTTCCCCTACTTACCAGTAGAGAAAGTAATAGGTAGGTATTTTGCCTTACACATTTATTTTATGAATATTTCTGAGGTGCAGGAACCTGTGTCCAGGGCATCTGCATGGACCATGTATAAGAACCCGCCGCCAGATGTTCTTTTCGTAAGCTGTAAAGTTCGGCATGTAAAGGCCATCAAACAGCTGATATCCTTACACAAAAGATCAAGTTTATCTTTTCCCCATCAAACAGTAACATGACGTAAGAATGGCACAGGTTCGTGCTCACAAAAGAGAATACTTACGTCAAGAAACGACTGTGAAAACGGCAAATTGGGAGCCCCTTGCGGTCCACAAACACGAACAAGCGAGCGTCTTTTGTTGGGAATTCTTAGGGCCTAGAGTTACACAATTAGTTTGCCCCCCCCCCCTTTCCACCCTCTTGTAACGGATTTATTCCCAACACGGGCTATTTCTTGTGATACAAAGGTACTCCAGTTCTAGTGACCTTCAACGGCTCAGCTATCACTTTAAAGCTTATTTATTTCAAAAATTTCTTACACGATCCGACACATTCTCCAGTCTTCTGTTAGAACCGAATGTTACCTTATTCCACTATATCGCATGTTAACATAAAATACATTACCTCAAGGACAGGTGCGAGAGAGATAGACACAAACACACAGACAGAGACCCTTTTTCTAAAAATGCAAAACTTTCGTGAAATGGAACATCGTTGTTCAATTTTTTATATGCTAAGCGTGCAAGGAGAACGGTATCTCAGAGCTTTAAAAGATTTGACTATCGCACAAAGACCAGTGTATTCTAATATTCCCCTTGTACCTACAAGGAAATAAGCAATAAGATAATTTGTACAAATGTTTATCTCAACTAACACGAAGAAGATATAGGAATAAGAGTTTGTACGAATGGTTAGTTCAAGAGTAGAGAAAGTCATGTGAGTGCAACACATCAGATTTTTTTTTGGATTTGGATTCAGGGGACCTATAAAGGTATAGTACCTGGGCGACCGAGCTTCGCTCGACGCGTTTCCTCTCTGTTTTTGAGTAGAAAGAGATGTGAATGTGTTACCTAAAAGTGAGTAGAGAAAATAGTATGAATATAATATGTAGCATTTCTATTTCAGACATACGGAAGATTGTATGGCTTCTTTGTAGAAGAGTGAGTAGAGAAAGAGATGTGAATGTATTACCTTAAAGTGAGAGGAGAAAGCAGTGTGAATGTAATAGCATTTCTATTTCAAACATACAGAATATGGTATGACTTATTTTAAAAGTGGGGGTGAAAATGATTTTTGGTGTAAAATCATGTTTTTATGGAAAACTGCTTATAGGAGAGTGAGTAGAGAAAGAGATGTGAATGTTACTTAAAAGTACTTAAGTAGAGAAACCACTGTGAATGTAATATGCAGTATTTCTATTTCAAACATACAGAAAAGTGTATGATTTGTAGAACAATGCGTAGAGAAAGAGATGTGAATGTGTTGCCTAAAAGTGCGAGGAGAAAACAGTGTGAATGTAATAGCATTTATATTTCAAACATACAGAACATGGTATGACTTATTTTAAAACGGGATGAAGATGTTTTGTGCGTGTGTGTTTGTTTAAAATCACGTTTTTTTTTATGGAAAATTGTTTATAGAAGAGTGTGTAGAGAAAGAGATGTGAATGTGTTACCTAAAAGTGAGTCTAGAATACACTGTGAATGTAATATGCATGTATACAAAAATTTAACCAAATCTTTAGTCGTTTCTGAAATACCTGGAATATATATACAAGAATTCCACTGTAGAAGCGGGAATAAAAATGTTATTTTTTATGTAAAATCGCGTTTTTTCGGGAATTACACCTATATAGCTGAACTTAAAAAGCAAAACCCTATCTGAATACAAAATTTGATCGAAATCGTTAGAGCCGTTTCCAAGTTGCGCGGAATAAATATATTTATATACAAGAATTGCTCGTTTAAATATATAAGATTTCCGTGAAATGTCGACATTGAAATTTTGAGTCGATTGGTATACTTCCCTTCTTTACTATACGTTGTGCGTATGTGTTTACGTAAGCAGTATAAATGAAAACTTAATGCTTAGATTAAGGATCGTCGCATCTTAATAAGTCTATTATAGTGTAGTTGTATAACACGCAATTTCGCAATGAGAGTTCAGTTGTGGAACTATGGGCGTGAATATTGTTTGGACATGAAACCTGTGTGCAAATGGCGAAGTGGCGTTATTTGAAACGCCGATGGCGTGTATTTGCATAGATGTAGGACGTCAAAGGCAGTCATAGAGCAATAATTGAGAGACCGATGGAGTTCGCACTCTCCCCATGCACATTTCCACATACATATAAATTAATTTCGTTGGTTCGTCAGTCCCTGCGTTTGTAAGGAAAGGCACAATGTGCGTTTGATGAAGTCCGACCAGCTGTCTGCTAGGGGCTTTACAAAACTGACGATTAGGTGGTTTTTGTGTACTCCCCTATACTGTATTCAGGTGTTTTCCCCTTCAAAACATCTTCAACAAGGGTTTAAAAAGGTGGAATGTTTTTGTCAGAGTCGAGAAGGCTGCACCATGTACCTGCAGCCATGAAACTCTCATAATAGCAATAAAACTAATATTAAATTTTAGTATACTCGACCATACTCAAATGTATTAATTATAAGTCGGATAGAGATCCTTTAATATACCTCCGTAAGTTAGAACCTTCATTAAAAGACTAATTCTCGAAATGCAACTGGCGCGAGTTCAGCTGCGGCGTTGAATTTTCCAGTCCCAATTCTACCTCTCTAAAACCATGTTTACAAGAATGTCCGTGTTTGTCTGTCTGTCTGCGAACAAGTAGCTCACAAACCAAAAGGTACTTAAATAACAAATCAATAAATTCCCCCCACCCCACACTATCCTTCACGTGGATTTTTTAAACTTTCCATTTTATAAAAATGGCCGTAACGAATTTGATTAAAATACCACGTCTCTAAGATATTTTCTAGCCACTTCTCATTTTTGAGTTTTGCTGTTCAAAGTCACAGACATGGAATGTTTACTAAAAATGCTTTTTTTTTTATTCAGGGGGACTCAAAACCTTAAAATGTATATTTACTGTGGAATACATAGTAGAGAAATTAAAAATAAAGTGACAGGGAAGGTAAATGAGCTTCATTGTGATTTGTTAGAATGGTGTCAGAGGTGGCATTTTGTCAAATTGTCGCTTTGATAAAGCCAGTCCGCCACTGTTGTATAGTATGAAAAGGGTTACACCACCACAAAGGAACTGTTGCCGCAGGAGAAGACAACAATCACTTGCCCTGCACTCTTTCGTAGGGATATCGAGTTTATGTTATTCAGAAACAGGGAAATACACAACTCAACTTTTGCTGCCTGCCGTTTCAAATGCAACTTAGCTCCCAGAACAAGAGTGAGTTATGGGCCTCAGGGCTTACACCAAGGGCAATCTATCTGCGATGTTATCGCCCTGGTCGTTTGTTACACGGATTAGGCAAAAGAGCTGCTGGGCATAGGAGTCTGATAATTCGTCCAGCTTTTCCTCGCACTTACATACATACATCATCCCTTTTTAAAACCATCCCCTAACCTCACACTCAATACACAATAACGCTGCTGATCACGTTTTGGAAATGAAGTATTTTGGTGTTATTTAATTTTACTTTCTCTATTACGTATAGCAAGTAGCGGATGTATTGTATTTGAATAAAAAGTTCGACGTCGAGGTTTCACCGGAAATATATGTTTGAGGCCCCCAAAATATGACGTAAGTCATAGCGAAACAGGTAAGCCTGATATAAGCCCTTATGCCGTTGCTAACAGAAGTCGAGTGAATCTGAGCTATTGGATATACGTAATCTGGACGGCTGGCTCCGTTTGTAATTAAGTACCTAGGTATCTGTTTGTATATATGTACTTTGCGCTATAATTACGCTCGTTACGTCCTCTGCTAACTATGCATTCATGTTGACGAGCAATTCATACCAGGAGATCGACTCTTACAAAGTGACGCAATTGCTGCCAAAGCTAAATTACAGTGCGTGAACTTCCACGTGTGTGATGACGTACTTCTGTCGTCACGTGTTCAAAGATGTTACTGTCACTTGTTTATATATGAACTAAAAAACTGAAATACAGAACTAGCAGTTTTACTTCCTCTACTAGTTATAGTAAGCAGGGGAAGTATTGTATTTCACCCAAAAAATTCGATGTCCAGTTTTCATCGGGAATACATGTTTTGAAACCCCCTGAATCCAAAAAGGATAAAAAATTTTAGAAAAACTATCTGTGTGTGTGTGTTTGTCTCAGTTTGTGGACTCAAAAACGAAAAGTCGGTTAAAAACAAGAGTTGGTATTTAAGTTTAATGCCCTTTAAAGATACGACACTAAAATTTTCAGGAAAATACCTCCACCCCAAACTATCCTTTCCATGGAAAACTTTTCGAAACTTTTGATTTTCTGGCGCTAACGATTTTGACTAAAATACATGTTTAAAATATTTTTATGGCAAATGATATGTATATCTTGAATTTTCTGGCTGTAGTATTTCTTAAAACTTTCTTAGAAATATTTTTCCACGAATTTGGAAGACAAACTGTATTTTGTTCTGTGCAAACCTGAGGATTAGTCCTGGATTGACCAATTAAATAAATTAAGAATGCAACTGTAAAATTAACATTTTATTTGTTATTGAGTGTGCTAGATTTTTAACATACATTTTCAATATAATGGTACTTTAAAGGCTGATAAGTTTTTTATGATTTCGAAAACGCGCCGAAAAGTTCTACGTCATATTTATCGTTATATTTTCTAATTTTTTTCTTGGTCATATTTTTTAAATTTTTAGGTCATAAACATCCGGGCCTTGATTATGAGGTTTAGAAAGGAAGCTAACTCATATTTTAACACATGCTATGTTCAAAATATTCTCTCATTTATAATTTCCCCCTATTTTCTGGATCTCGAAAAATTTTTGTGTTTACAAATACGTTTTGAGTTTTTGTAAGCAATCCATAAGATTAAATAAGTAATTGTGTAAAATGGAGTGAAATTTCAAATTGTAAGCTGGACAGTAAATTTTGAAAATACACACACACACACACACACACACACACACACACACACACACACACACACAGACGCGCATTCTCCTAATATTTTATATATGAATTAAAATTAATTTTACCATTCAATATTGTTTTTTGACATTACTCTCCTGAATGTCTACCAAAAGAGGTAACAGTTAATACGCAAGTGTTGAGGCTACAGGAAGTAAACAAAAGACAATTATAGGTACTGGTGGTGTAAAAGGGGCCACGTACCGAAACGTAATGTAACGCACCGGTGATTGACATAATACCTGAGTAATGAAATTAATTACACAAGCCACGCCAAATTCACTTACTTGCTTGCTTAACAAGAACAATGAACAATGTGCGTGGAATACGTATTTACTTGTCGGTACGCACCCAGGGTAATGAGTAAGTACAGATAATGTGATTATTACCTTCAGCACTTCTTTACTCAGTCCAAGCGGCGTCGTTCATACAGACAGGGGAGTCAGAAATAATTATCAATTAATTGACATAACCTACTTCATACATACGCCACGTTACCTTTCCCTTGAGACCTATAAGGAGAGGCTCTAAACATTTTGAACTAAATATGGTAAAAAATCCGAAGTTTGGGTTCTGATCAAGGCCCAACACCCTCCCCACCCCCCTCCGTAGGCCTAGGTGGTTATGTGCTGGGCTACTGTCCCCAAGATCGGGGGTTCAAATCCAGCCCAGGTCGATGGTTTTTAAGAGTCCGTCCTGTGTTACAAATTCTTCGATCTTATTTTGAACTCTCCTCTGCATCTAACATTTCCCCATGTTGCTTTTATAGGATTGATAAGTTTTTTCTGATATATCTAATTCTTATTACAAGGAATAAAACATGTAAGTTGCGAGCTGTAGTTATAAGGTACCCTTATGCACGAGTAGTTATGCTCGCTAATCGATAACTACTCTTTACTAAATAACGCGGCGATATGCACCAGGAGAGTTTGGTATCCGACCCAGATTCGTCCCCGATGTCGCCAAGCAACGCCTGTTTCCGTTCTGCCTCGCACCGTTAAATTGGTAAATGAAGTCAATTTGACTATAGTTATATAGAGATAAGATACCCAGGGGAGGCCGCATGTTGGGCGCCAGGCCAATTACCGTCGCAGTTACTTCCTTGTCAGTTTTTGATGGTTCCAATGTTTGCTAACGATCTACCGTTTCTACTTTCTCTATTAGTGCTTATATTAAACAGAGGAAATGTACGCCAGACAAAAATTCAATACCAAATTTTCACGGGAAATGCATGTTTTGAGACCGCTTTAAAAATATAAGTCAACATTTATAAAACAATCTGATGGATTGCACTCATATAACCTTCTTTATCACTTATGTACAAAGTACTCTTATAAGCGCTTACATTTATATCTACTTCATGTTAATCAAGATAAACGTTTACAGAAATATCCTATTGACAGTTTTGTTGTTGGTGTCAGGAGAATAATGGGCAAATTTGTTTAAGCTAGCCGCTGTGCGATGGCTTTGAAACTTTATATTTTTACATTTTTATAGCAAATGAAATGCACATTTTGAATTTCCTAGCTACAGCTCATATAGTCCTGTTTACTCTTCAAGTAAACCGTAAGAGGCTACACAAAATCTTACTGTACAAAAAACGTGGATCTCAAAGCATACAAATTGTGCCCATTGTGTAAGAATGGTTAGTACAAGAGTAGAGAAAGTCATGTGAGTGCAACACATCCGACCTTTTTTTTCATGGCGAGCAAGTAAAATGTTTGTCTCGGTATTCAAATACGTTATGGTTGGAATACAGAAAGTTGTATATATATAATGAAGAAGGTAGATTTGTGTCACGGGATTAGTGGAGTCGTGTTTGTAGCGCCAGGTGAAAATAACGGACCTTAGAAATAATCAGCTTACCTTCTTCACTCTCACTAATATCATGTTTTTCCGTCTATTA
This sequence comes from Tenodera sinensis, assembly GCA_030765045.1. Classification (NCBI taxonomy): domain Eukaryota; kingdom Metazoa; phylum Arthropoda; class Insecta; order Mantodea; family Mantidae; genus Tenodera; species Tenodera sinensis. The sequence goes on from CM060966.1 coordinate 172,485,061, forward strand.
TATTTCCTTTCAAGTCCTCTTTGCTTTTCAGCGGTAGCAGAGGGTGGTCACCCCTTTTCACCTCCTTGACCTCTTGTCTGTAGCTTGAATGGGATATAGAAATGTTTAAGATGAGCTGTAAAAGGGCCTAAGTGCCATGCCTGTCACATAAGCCAATGTACTGTGAAAAGCTTGAAAGCCTACAGGTTCGAATTTACTGACTTCATATCATAGAGGGGTAAAGTGATACCGCGTGGAAAGTACTGCTTCGGCCATATGTTAAACAATTCTACATGTTGAGTGCAATAATATGTCCAATAGAAGTATTATTGTTATTAAGGAACCGTTTCCACAAAAGAAAAAAAAATCGATGTCGAGATTTCATCACAAATATATGTTTTGAGACCCCCTAAATAAAAAAAAAGCATTTTTAGAAAATGGTCCGGGTGTGTGTGTCTGGTGTCTGTGGACAGCATAACTCAAAAACGAAAAGTTAATTAAAAACCAAAGTTGGTATTTAAGTTTAATGCCTTTCAAGGATGCGACACGAAGATTTTGAAGAAAATACCCTCACCCTAAACTACCCTTTACATGGAACATAATTTTTCGAAAATTTTGATCTTCTTATAATAGGTTCGAACGATTTTGATTAAAATGTCATATATTTGAGATATTTTTATGCCAAATGAAATGTATATCTTGAATTTTCTGGCTATAGCCCATGTAGTCGTATTTACTCTGGACGACTTTTGCATAACTGGTAAATCGTTAGAGATAGACCAAATCATACTGTACAAAAATGTAGATTTTGCTAAAATACACAATTTATATCAGAATAAATTTTGTTGTAGGGTGAACCATTTCGGAGATATTCCTTGTTATGTGTGTGAGTTTCGGAAAACTTAGAAGTTTCGTGAAATGGACCATCGTTGTTCATTTTTTTATATGTTAAGTGAGCAAAGAGAATGGCATCTCAAAGTTTTAAAACATCTGACTATCGTTCAAAGCCTTCTGTATTCTAACATTCCCCTTGTACCTACAAGGAAATAAGCAACAAGATAATTTGTACAAATGTTTATCTCAACTAACACGAAGAAGATATAGGAATAAGAGTTTGTAAGAATGGTTAGTACAAGAGCAGAGAAAGTCATGTGAGTGTAACACATCAGATTTTTTTGGTTGTATGTGTTATAAAACGAGTATTGTAAGTAAAATATCGGTGTCGAATGTTTAATAAAATACCTTATCATATTTATTATTATTGTTATTTTTATTGTTATAATTTTATTATTAATTTATATATTATTACTGTTAATATTATTAATTTTTTATTCAGGGGGCCTCAAAACATGTATTTCCAGTGGAACGTCGACATTGAATTTTCGGGTGGAATACAATATTTTCCCTAGGTGGTAGAGAGAGTAAAAATGTCTCTCATAAAGGGACATATGACAGAAGGACTTGTGCCACTTCAGCACTATGGTGTGCGTGCCTGCCTGCTATGATGAAGACAGACTTGGCAGTGTGTTGCACAAGGAATCAAGGAACCGCTACTCGACGTAAAAGACTGTTGATCCTGTCAGAGAAGCCCTGGAGCTGTCTCCCCTTGCACATAAAACAGGCAAAGTAAGAAAAGCGCTTCACTGCCACCCACCCGTTACCCTTCATGCGAAATAAGCAGTTTTTGCTGCCTAGGAAATGTGTGCCACATTGTGTCTATATATGTATAAGGAAATAGCACTTTCAGTGATTTTGTACATGCCAATACCAATCTCTCTCTCTCTCTCTCTCTCTCTCTCTCTCTCACACACACACACACACACACACACACACACACACACACAACATATGGTATGGAACTTAACATTCGGTGCCTCTTGTTGGGCGCCAGTTTGCCGGTTTAAAATATTTAAGGCTAGTAGCAGGATAAAAAAGCAAACCCCAGCACAACAGCCCATGAGGGCCTAGGTCTGCCGCCCAGCCGCTCCGTCCCCCACCTCTGCCCACTACAGGCGTCTTTGCTGGGATGCAGTACTGGTGGGTGGTACGTGGCCAGCGTACCGAGACCTCCCAGCCAGTTATGCGGCCTTCTTGGCCTGGGGCCGCTACTTCTCCATCAAGTAGCTCCTCAATTGGCCCTCAGGGACCTAACGACGCTAAGTGCATCTTAGAAGAAGGTCCGTGTGTGTGAATCTGGGTGTCTGTATGTGTTTGTCTGTCTGTGACAACTTAATTGAAAGACAAAAAGTAGGTTAAAAACCAAATTTGGTATTCAAGTTAAATATATTTCAAGGGTGCAACATGAAGATTTTCAAGAAGATTCCTCCGGCCTAAACTACCATTTACATGTAAAAGCTTTTCGAAAATCTTTATTTTCTCCAAAATGGTCCTAACAATTTTCACCAAAATACCATATTTTTTTAGACATTTTTAGGGCAGTCGAAATATATATTTTGCATTTTCTGGCTATAGTACTTGTAGTTCTGATTAGTCTTGATGGCCTTTGCATAAGTGATAAACCGTAAAAGATAGACCAAATCTTAATATACAAAATATGTATACCGCTCGCAAAAGTTAAAGGCAATGTGAACGCTGACCAATGCTCAAGCGGAGCGCTGTTGCCAAGCGTAGAGCGTGTACTGGCAGAGGTTCTGTACATATGAGCGCGTGAGATGCGTGTACTACATTCAGCAGCGCTGGTAGGAGGGGCATTTTTTTTTTTTTTTTTTTTTTTTTTTGGGTGTAGTGAACCATTTCGGAGATATTTCTTGTGTGAGTTTCACAGTACTTATTCTCAAGTAGAAGATCGTTATTCACTCTTTTATCTGTTTAGCCGTGCAAAGAGAACACAAGTTCAATGTTTCATATGACTATCGCTCAAAGCCTTCAGTATTCCAGTATTCCCCTTGTACCTACAAGCAAACCAGGAGTAGGCAAATTTCTGCAAATGTTTATGTCGTCTAACATGAAGGAACAAGTGTTTGTAAGAATGGTTAGTACAAGAGTAGAGAAGGTCATGTGAATGTAGCACACGAGGTTTTTGTCTGGATATTATAATATACATGTGATACCCGTAAAATGGTCAACAGATTCTCTGAACAAGAAATTTGTCCACTTGATGGGTATTTACCATTTTTGGCCCTCACCTCATATTCCTTGTCCAATAAATTTACATTTAAATTAAGAAAGGATTTTTTGCTCTACCTATATATGATCGATATTTTAATACAGGAATTCCCATTACGGGGATGGTCCTTTGTTATTATGTCATGCAGAGAATGTAATCTGTGCGCCTGTTCACGGGATCCTTTGTTTAAAACCAAGGCCTTTCACACATTCTCAGATGAGAATACGTACGCTCCCTGTTAGTGGTGCTTATAAGATTACTAGCCGAACTATCAGGCGTAGTCCGTGGTTTAACAACTTATCCCTGCCACATTTATACTTAGGTTGCAGTTGTGCAGAAGTCTTGTGTTTCTTTGTTACTAACTGAAATACCCGACATTGTTTCCGAGTATGTATTCAATTGGGAGTGGTGTTACACTTATAACTGCTCTAAGTGTCTTACATAAGATTAGAGACCAGACCACACCAGGACACGCCAGACGAAACGTGACGTGATGAGACGGGACGTGCGTTACCGGGATTTGTCGTACCGGGAACTATCGTACTGGGTCCTGTCGTACTGGGTCCTGTAAAACCGGGAACTGTCGTACCGGAACCTTTGTACCGGGAACTGTCGTACCGGGAACTGTCGCACTGGGTCCTGTCGTACCGAGTCCTGTCGTACTGGGTCCTGTCGTACCGGGTTCTGTCGTACCGGAACCTGTCGTACCGGGTCCTCTCGTACCGGGAACTGTCGTACCGGGACCTGTCGTACCGAGTCCTGTCGTACTGGGTCCTGTCGTACCGGGTCCTGTCGTATCGGGTCCTGTCGTACCGGAACCTGTCGTACCGGGTCCTGTCGTACCGGGTCCTGTCGTACCGGGTCCTGTCGTACCGGGACCTGTCGTACCGGGTCCTGTCGTACTGGGTCCTGTCGTACCGGGTCCTGTCGTACCGGGACCTGTCGTACCGGGACCTGTCGTACCGGGTCCTGTCGTACCGGGTCCTGTCGTACCGGGACCTGTCGTACCGGGTCCTGTCGTACCGGGAACTGTCGTACCGGGACCTGTCGTACTGGGTCCTGTCGTACCGGGACCTGTCGTACTGGGTCCTGTCGTATCAAGAACTGTCGTACCGGGACCTGTCGTACCAGGTCCTATCGTACCGGGATCTGTCGTACCGGGACCTGTCGTACCAGGTCCTGTCGTACCGGGCCCTGTCGTACCGGGATGTGTCGTACTGGATCCTGTCGTACCGGGACCTGTCGTACCGGGACTGTCGTACCGGGACTGTCGTACCGAGACCTGTCGTACCGGGACCTGTGGTACCGGGACCTGTCGTACCGGGATGTGTCGTACCGGGATGTGTCGTACCGGGACCTGTCGTACCGGGACCTGTCGTACCGGGACCTGCCGTAGCTGAACCTGTCGTACTGGGTCCTGTCGTACCGGGACCTGCCGTAGCTGAACCTGTCGTACCGGGACCTGTCGTACCGGGATGTGTCGTACCGGGATGTGTCGTACCGGGACCTGTCGTACCGGGACCTGTCGTACCGGGATGTGTCGTACCGGGACTGCCGTACCGGGACCTGCCGTAGCTGAACCTGTCGTACCGGGACCTGCCGTAGCTGAACCTGTCGTACTGGGTGCTGTCGTACCGGGACCTGCCGTAGCTGAACCTGTCGTACCGGGACCTGTCGTAGCTGAACCTGTCGTACTGGGTCCTGCCGTAGCTGAACCTGTCGTACCGGGACCTGCCGTAGCTGAACCTGTCGTACCGGCACCTGCCGTAGCTGAACCTGTCGTACCGGGACCTGCCGTAGCTGAACCTGTCGTACCGGGACCTGCCGTAGCTGAACCTGTCGTACTGGGTCCTGTCGTACCGGGATGTGTCGTACCGGGACCTGTCGTACCGGGACCTGTCGTACCGGGACCTGTCGTACCGGGACTGTCGTACCGGGACTGTCGTACCGGGACCTGTCGTACCGGGACCTGTGGTACCGGGACCTGTCGTACCGGGACCTGTGGTACCGGGACCTGTCGTACCGGGATGTGTCGTACCGGGATGTGTCGTACCGGGACCTGTCGTACCGGGATGTGTCGTACCGGGACTGCCGTACCGGGACCTGCCGTAGCTGAACCTGTCGTACCGGGACCTGCCGTAGCTGAACCTGTCGTACTGGGTCCTGTCGTACCGGGACCTGCCGTAGCTGAACCTGTCGTACCGGGACCTGCCGTAGCTGAACCTGTCGTACCGGGACCTGCCGTAGCTGAACCTGTCGTACCGGGACCTGCCGTAGCTGAACCTGTCGTACCGGGACCTGCCGTAGCTGAACCTGTCGTACCGGGACCTGCCGTAGCTGAACCTGTCGTACCGGGACCTGCCGTAGCTGAACCTGTCGTACCGGGACCTGCCGTAGCTGAACCTGTCGTACCGGGACCTGCCGTAGCTAACCTGTCGTACCGGAATGTGACATACCGGGATGTGGCATACCAACACGAATTTTAGGGTCAACACTGAACTCAGTTTCAGATCGCTGCCCTACTGATCCGAAGGTAGCTAAATCCGGCCCAGACATGTTTAAGTGTGCTTAAAAACGACAGCTCCATGTCCGTTACTGGCATGTAAAAGAACTTCGACGAAATTCCGGCACACCGGCGACGCTGATGTGATCCTGGCAATTGACAGCGCCGTCAGTACACATAATTTAATTTTAACGGTTTCCGTTATATTAATTTCTTCTTGTTAGTTATAGCTTAAGACGTCTTTATAATATCTACTCTAACCACGTTTTTTCAGGGATAGGATTATAACTTAAGTCCTCTTTTCTCTTTGTTCATTTCGTTCATTATTTTATATGCATAATTTTGTAGACCATGCAAATTATATTCTAAACTACTTTTGTCATTGTCCCGGCTGTGTATGTAACTTATAGTTTTCGCTTTTTACTATGGCACATTTCTTTTAACACTCTGTGTTATTTTGTGGTTAGTATTCTAACTTTGATTAGCATCTCTGTGGAGAATGATCTCCATGAAGTACATGTTCCTTGGATGAGGTCATCGTTGCCAGTTAGCGGGAAAATAATAGTTTGCTAAGGGCATGTTGAAAAGTGTCCTGAAAAAAAGTTTTAGGAAGTGCATTTCATATTTTGTGTGTAGTGAGTTCATAGCTGGGTGTAAAACAGAGCAAATAGAAGTAAGTAGGTATGAGATAAGTTTACATTATTGTTAAATAGTGCATCCTTTATTTTCTTTCCTTTGTGTGTAACTGATTTCCGAATTTCATGTTTTAAGTCCAGATTATCGATGTTATTTTCTTCTTCCTAAAGCTTTGAATGCTACTTTAAATATTACTAATTTAATCCCTCCCCTTTCTCAATTAATATTTTTAAAGACATTTGGTGTAAACATTAATTTAATCTACTTTTAACATAACCTTTTTATACTTGCCCTCTTAATAAATTTGTTGTACGAGATTCTTCATTCTTCCAGCTTGCTGGCAGCTATAGTATTGCTTTTACTATGCAGATAATGAATTGCTATACTTCATAGTCTGTTTGTGAAACTGCCTTTCTATTTACTAATATATAATTAATAATACTTCGTCTTCTCTTTCACATCTAGTAAATCTATGGGTAAGTGTAGGTCATTTGTACCTGGCCCTCTACGCGAAACAACGAAGTATCGGCGCATGCGCGGATCGGCTAGTCGAAGCGATGGAGGGGATCTTGCCAACCGAAGATGCAAAGCCAGATAGCAAGACTTCATTTGTTTCATCTTTGTTACCAACTGTTCCAGGAATTATTTTATTTGCTCACTCACGAATTAAAACCTCCTGCTAAAATTGTTATAATTTTATAATCTTTTTGCAACATTTCGTAATAGCTTTGTTTCTTCCCTTTATTGGATGCGTGAATTTCTACAACCATTAAATAGCTCTTTGCGTGTTCCTAAAGTAATAATTATTTCATTTCTAAAACTCTCTGTTTTATTTTTCCATTTTTAGTTTCTCTACTATGTATAGTAAGTAGAGGAAGTATTTTATTCCAGTAATTCGATGTAGATATTTCAACGGAAATATATGTTTTGAGGTCCCCTGAATCCAAAACAAGCATTGTTTTTTTAAATGGGTCTCTCTCTCTCTCTGTGTGTGTTTGTGTGTGTGTGTGTGTGTGTGTGTGTGTGTGTGTGTGTGTGTGTGTGTGTGTGTGTGTGTGTGTGTGTGTGTGTGTGTGTGTGTGTGGACAACAGAACTCAAAAACGAAAAGTCGGTTAGAAAGCAAAGTTTAAGTTTAATATTTTTTAAAGGATGCGACGCCAAGATTTTGAAGAAAATTCCTCCACCCTAATCTACCCTTTACATCGGAAATTCTTCGTAAATTTTGATTTTCTGTTGTCGAGTTTATAGGCCGAATGCCACTCTTGCTCTTTCTTATGCAAGAGGTAGAGAAATTTAAAATAGCGGCTCATATTTTGAACTTCAAAGCGCGTTATGAGGTGTTTTTCCAGCATAACTTTAGTACTAGTTAATTATATCAATTGTTGTGCCCTTTGCCGGCGCGAGTATGTTGCGTACACTCGCTAACGTGAAAACCCAACCCCTCGTGAGGGAAATGTACCTTGCCCTCTTCACCTCCCCTTCCCTTATAAGCCGAGCGTGATCTCAATTGCTCTCCACATTTTCCGAAGACGTAACTAAAAATAAGGGCATAGATATACGTCATATCTACTCACTATATACTTCCAGTAGAGGGACGAAATATTGTACTTAAAAATTCGATACCAATATTTTACCAGAAATACACACTTTGATACTCCGTGAACCGTGAAAAAGCATTTTTAGAAAAAAAAAATCTGATTATTGCAGTCACATGACTTTCTCTGCTTTTGCCCTAACTAGCTTTACAAACTCTTATTCATCTACTTCATGTTAATAGACAAGATTTGTACACATTATCTTATTGCTTATTTCCTTGTAGGTCCAAGGGGAATACGGGAATACAGTAGGCTTTATACGATAGTCAAATTCTTTTAAAGCTGGTCACTATATGAAGAATTTGAAATTCCGTTGTCTTAGCACGGCCAAGAGATAAAAAAGTGAATAAGGACTTTCTATTTCAGAAACGAGGAATATCTCTGAACTGCTTCACTCTACTAACAAAAATGAGTAAACAGGACTATCTAGGCTATAGCCACAAAATTCAAAATATACATTTAATTTTTTATTAAATATCTTAAAAATATGACATTTTAATAAAAAACCGTTATAGTCATTTTCGAGAACATCAAAATTTTCGAAAATTTTTCCATATAAAGAGTAGTTTAGGGAGGAGGAATTCTCTTCTAAATGTTCTTGTCACAAAGACATTAAACTTAAATACCAACTTTGGTTTTCAACCGACTTTTCGTTTTTGAGTTATGCTGTTCACATACAGACATACACACACACACGCACACACACACACGCACGCACGGAACTTTTTCTAAAAATGCTTTTTTTATTGAGGGGGTCTCAAAACATAAATTTCTGGTGAAATCTTGACATTGAATTTTTGGGTGGAATTCAATACTTCTACTTAGTATACGTAGCAGAGAAAGTAAAAATTGAATTTATAATCTTATATGGTTGCTGAGAAAGTGTGCTTCAAAGAGTGAATGGCACATCAATTTAAAATACTATATAGACTATAACAATGCGCTGAAATGAAACATTACGTAACAATATTATGGATAAAAGGAGTTTGAAACATCTCCCTATCTGTTAAAATGTTTTTATGGCACATTAGACGCACATGTCTGTATTGTAAGGATACCGCAGGAATTATGCAGTTCATGAAGGGTTGTTCCTTTATCTTCCCGTTGCAGACAGTTAATTATCCTTGCTGATCAAGTGGGTACCCACCTTAGTAGACAGGCAGATGTCGAGGATGTAGTTTTTGTCTTCCGCTGCATGTAAACATTCTGTGCGTGCGGGTTCATCAAAAACACCTGCCTATAGATGCATGTGCGTTCGTCATTGTTCTACTTTGAGTTGAAGGGATTATGCTAGTCTCAAACATTGCCCACACACAACAGTAAGTTTGTTGGCATAAATAAATAATAATAATAGCCACAGTGATTTCGAAGCAAGGTCAGAGGAACTGGCTGAAAATTGAATGCGGATACCTTACTGCACAACAGCTAACTGGGTCAAAGGCTTCAAAGAATGACGTCAAAATGTTGCAGACATGCCTTGTGCTGGTCATCCTGCAGTAGTAGAAGATGTGCAGAACAGGAACGTGATAGTCCTGGTGGATCGGAATGCCTCGAATTAGCCAACGATGCCGGATTGGCATCTTCAACTGTGCTTTAGTTCTTGAAGAAGTGGCTGAGAGTCCTGAAATTCGCCACAAGGTGACTTCCATATATGACCGAAAATCATAGTTGATGAGATTCTCCAGGCAACCGACCGCTCCCTTCACAACATCCACAGATCAGGCACCCAACGGTTCCAAATCGCTGGGAACACGTGATACACAACCGGGGTGATTACATCGAAATCTTCTATGTATACTGCATATCTAAATAAAACGTAGTTGATACTATTTAAAAAATCTGATATAGTGTTTGTTATATCGGATGGTGAGTGAATGAAATGGGTGAAATAACACTCAAATAAGCCAGAGGTCCATAGAGCTTTAAGTTACCCGACATTCGTCTTCGATAAGGGAAAACCTTGGGAAAAAACCTTACCGGATAACTCACCCTAAGCGAGATTTGAACTCGATACCTCTTGGGCGTGAAGCGGACACGCTACCACCACGCTACAGAGGCGGGCAGGTAATGGGTAGTTTAGGGTGGAAGAATTTTCTTCAAAACCTTTGTTTCACGTCTTTGCAAGATATTAAACTTAAGTACCAAGTTTGGTTTTAACGATTTTTCGTTTTTGAATTATGGTGTTCATAGACAGATACATACACATACGCACAGATATACACACACATGCACACTCACATACACACGGGCGTTTTTCTAAAACTGCTTTTTTACTTTCTCTACTAGTAAGTAGGGGAAGTATTGTACTCCACCCAAAAATTCGATGTCGAGATTTCACCGGAAATATATGTTTTGAGGCCCCCTGAATCAAAAAAAAAAAAAAAAAAAAAAGCATTTTGAGAAAAAGGTCCGTGTGTCAGTCTGTGTGTACCTGTGGACAGCATAACTCAAAAACGAAAAGTCGGTTAAAAACCAAACTTGGTATTTAAGTTTAATGTCGTTCAAGGATGTGACACGAAGATTTTGAAGAAAATAGCCCCACCCTAAACTACCCTTTACATGGAAAATGTTTTGAAAATTTTGATTTTCTTGAAAATGGCTCTAACGATTTTGATTAAAATGCCATATGTTTGAGATATTTGTACGAAAAATGAAATGTATATCTTGAATTTTCTGGCTATAGCCTATGTAGTCCTGTTTACTTTGGACGACTTTTGCATAACTGATAAACCGTTAAAGATAGACCAAATCATACTGTACAAAAAATGTAGATCTTGGTAAAATACACAATTTATGTCTCAATAAATGTTCTTGTAGTAGGGTGAACCATTTCGGAGATATTCCTTGTTATGTGTGTGAGTTTCGGAAAACTTAGAACTTTGGCGAAATGCAACAACGTTGTTCATTTTTATATGTTAATCGTGCAAAGAGAACGGAATCTCAAAAGGTCAAAAAGATTTGACTGTCGCACAAAGCCTTCTGTATTCTAATATTCCCCTTGTACCTACCAGGAAATAAGCAATAAGTTAATTTGTACAAATGTTTATCTTAACTAACATGAAGATACAGGAATAAGAGTTTGTTAGAATGGTTAGTACAAGAGTAGAGAAAGTCATGTGAGTGCAACACATAAGATTTTGTTTTATTGAGGGGTCCTGAAAATATATTTCCGGTGAAATCCCGACATCGAATTTTTGGGTGAAAAACAATACTTCCCCCACCTAGTATACGTAGTAGAGAAAGTAAAACTGACGCCCGGGGGCAAATTGCGACACACGTACCAACCTATTCTCTGTTCTCAGAGCCTTCCCTAGTTCGAATGGAACCTAAGGTTAAAGTCCATCAGCGAGAAGATTATCTACAAGATATCGATATCAACGTCTTATTTCCAGTTAATTATGACAAATATCTTTACGTGGATACGAGACGGGTCACCAAGAAAGGGCTAAATCAACGTCAAGAAGTAGGTAACGGAAGTAGTAAAAGCTCTGAAATAAACCAGTTCTTCTCGTGGATGCGTATTTAATGAGCCCGACCGACGACTGATTTATTTCTTCATTCCCAAGGAGGTTTTGTCAGCTTTTCGATTGTTCGTTGGTGGCCTGGTTCATTAAAAAGCTCGGTCTCGCAGTTATAGCGGCCATAAAAATGTTAGTTATTCTCTATGTGGTTTTTACAAGCCATGTCACGTAATTCACTCCGAAATCTGTTCTTGTCTTACAGAGTTTAAAATCTCCTATTTATTCGTCGTCAAACAAACGTGCATTGCCTGGCTTCACAAACTTTCTTCTGTTCAAAAATATCCCCTCTTGTTGGTTGTAAGGTTGCTTGCCCTGCGACTTCCCACAGCTTTTAGTCTGTATAGACAAAGTATCTACTGCTTACGAAACGACAATAATACTGTATAATTACCAGGGGAATAGCGTTGATGGATGTGGCTGATGTTTTGCATACCCTGCCAGTTTTGCTTAAACTTTTCCTGTTATGTATATACTAATACAATTTGCGCAATGATTGCTGAGGAGTATATTTCGAATTAGTATTGTTAACGTATTACTCTAAGTATTGAAAAAGAGCTAATCACGCCAAAGGCGCAGTGAATGCAACGCACAAAAGTGCATATCGCTTGTTAATGTTAATCAGGTTTAAAGTTAAGTTTTTCGGTATTTTGTTGATTTACTATTTCTAACTTCTTCTGTACGTATCAGACTACAACAAGCAGCATTTTCAGCAGTAATGTCTGTGAACGTGTCAGAGAAAAATAGGCCAGGAAACCATAGGCAGGGTATGGACCTTGGTCACGTGCTTCCGCGTGGTTCACTACGAGGAAAATAACTGACTAAGAATGTAGAAAAAATAGTGGGAGTGATTGTTCTGTAACTTTAATATTTACCAGTTGGTAAATTATAAAGTTAATAATTATTTTCATTTAATAACCAAAGCATTTCTGTTCCAAACATTCTTTTGAGAGTACTTATATATTCCAGAATAATATTTAAACTCACCAAAATTTTGAAATCCTCGAGTGGAGCATTTTAAGTACGCTGCTAAAGCAGTAGCTAGAAAAGATATTACAATGAACTATGAATGTACGTTATTCCTTATATGCATTATATCTCATATGAGTTTGAACAAAACCCACTAATAATTGTAGAATTTAGAAATTTCATCCATGTGTACCCTTAACACGAGTTCAAAGTGAACACCAGACGCTACGCCACTGATGATTACCACTATGTTCAAGTTTTGGGGTAAGTAGATAGCATTGGACAACAAATTTTGACTTTTTGTTTGCGTCATGAATGAAAAGTCACTTTTCTTAAGGATTACGTATGTGCTGAACACGAATATGACAATAAGAATGCTAGATTAGTTAAGGTTTGAGGATAGTATTAAGTAATTTTTACAATAGTAATTTTTACTTTCTCTACTACATAAAGTGGAGGAAGCATTGTATTCCACCCGAAAATTCAATACATGTTTTGAGGCCCCTGAACCCACTCAAAAAAAGTTTAGAAAAAGGTTCGTGTGTGTGTCTCTCTGTCTGAATTTCTGTCTGTCTCTGTCTGTCTGTCTGTCTGACTTTCTGTCTGCCTGTCTCTCTGTCCGTCCGTCCGTCCGTTCGTCCGTCTGTCTGTGGACAGCATAACTCAAAAACGAAATGTCGGTTAAAAACCAAAGTTGGTATTTAAGTTTAATGTCTTTCAAGGATGCGACTCGAAGATTTTGAAGAAAATCCCTCCATCCGAAACTACCCTTTATATGGAAAATTTTTCGAAAATATATTCCCGAAAATGGCTCTAACGATTTTTATTAAAATGTCGCATATTTGAGATGTTTTTATGGCAAATGAAATGTAGGTCCCTGTAGTCCTGTTTACTCTGGATGACTTTCGCATGCCTGGTAAACCGTAAGAGATAGACTAAATCTTACTATACAAAAAATTTAGAGCTTGCTAAAACTCACAATTTTTTGTCCAAATAACCTTTTTTATAGAGTGAACCATTTCGGAGATATTTCTTGTTATTTGTGTGAGTTTTGGAGACTACACTTCTGTCAAATGGAACATTGTTATTCATTTTTTTATGTTAACCGCGCAAAGAGAACGGAATTTGAAAGCTTTATATTTTTGGAAAACAAAGTTATACGTTCTTTAAAAAGTTTTGTAAATCTTTTGTCAGCCCGAGGATGGTAAGAAAACTTTTTAAAATTACAATAATTTTTTATTTTCTTGAGGGAAGAAACTTCTTTAACAACTTTTTCGTATTTAAATTCCTCTATCTTTGTATGTATAATATTGTATTAAAACCATTAATTATGGCAGTGTTGATAATGTGTTTGTATTCTGTGTTAAATTCTTGCTTATTAAGGGGTATATTTATTAATATATAAATTAAACTGTTAAAAACAGCCAATTTGTGTTAAAAACGATTAAAACTTTTATTTTTGTTGCAATTATCAGTATGAGTATATTTTGTATAAATGGCAACATTTCAAGCACTTGCAGCAAACACTAAGATAAGTGAAACTTATAGACTCTATAATATTTGCTATATTTGTAGATTTGCATTGCTTCACTATTAATTGCGTTTCATTGAATATCCCCGAAGTATTATTTGTTTATGCAACAAGTATAAAAAATCTGATGTGTTACACTCACATGACTTTCTCTACTCTTGTACTAACCATTCTTACAAACTCTTATTGCTATAACTTCTTCGTGTTAGTTGAGATAAACATTTGTACAAATTATCTTATTGCTTGTTTCCTTGTAGGTACAAGGGGAATATGGGAATACAGTAGACTTTGCGCGATAGTCAAAGCTTATAGTTCCGTTCTCTTTGTGCGGTTAACATGTACAAAATGAGCAAGGACGTTGCATTTGACGAAAGTTTGTTTTCCGAAACTGACAGAATAACGAGGATATATATATATATATATATATATATATATATATATATATCTCGAAATGAAATTGTTGTGTGGAATACAGTACTTCCTGTACTTACTAGTAGAGAAAGTAAAAAATAATAATTACCACCTAAAGGTTATACGAATCGGTTGGAGAATTCGATGTCACTTTTGGCAGGTTGTCATAGTAGCTTAATGGTTAGGGCACCCACCTGGTAAGCGGAGGGTCCGTGTTTCAAATCCCAGCTGTGGCATTGGATTTCTCAGCTGCGATTCTACGTCTTAAATATCCCTAAATGCTTTACAGAGTGTCGTAGATCAACATGATCCCTATTTGGAAACATTCTCCTAAAAGGGCATGGTGGTATGTGCCCCTATTGGGGCTAACTTCCCAATAATTGTAGTAGAGTAAAAGCTAGGAGCGTCTAAAGGCTGCCTGGAATATGAAATTTATTGCTGGCACCACTCAGATGTAGCTCATGTTGCCTTTGCCTGCGTTACGATCGTATGCACACGAATTAAGTTGATGGGGTAGAAGGGTGTGTTATTAGAGAAAATAAAGGCAATGAAATTTTGAATGTGTTAGCGAACCATTCTTTACTTAAGTAAACACAGAAGTCGCGGTAAAGCAAATAACGCGATAGAACAGAGCAGCGTTAAAATAATATTTCACAGACGGAAATTCTGCATATATCTTCAAGTTTTAATAGTGTTTGTACAGAGCTATATGTTTCGCAAAGTCTGCTGTGAAAACCTCTTGTTTTATTCCTAAAGATACAGAAGGAATTAGGTGTTTGTTATGCACATAAAGCAAAGAGGAAGTAACTGCATTCCGCCCCTAAACTTCATACTCAGGCATCACTCCACTGAAACTCAGAAACGAGTACCTAGGTTCAGCGGTTTCTAGGGATCCAACAGAAACATTTTCAAGAAAATTCCCCCAACTCAAACTATGCTTTATCCGGAATAGTTTCCGAAAATATTGATCTTGTCAAAATACCTCTTACGAATTTTATTAAAACTGTGTATGCTCGACCATGGCACAATGCAGTGCTTAAACGCCGCTGTAATGAACCGGATTATATCCACCTCATCATAACGATACTGCTATCCACCAATCAAATGTGCACCAGTTCACAGTGACACTGCTGATCCACCAATCAAAGGTGCACCAGTTCACAGCGACACTGCTGATCCACCAATCAAAGGTGCACCAGTTCATAACGATACTGCTATCCACCAATCAAATGTGCACCAGTTCATAAAGACACTGCTAATCCACCAATCAAACGTGCACCAGTTCATAATGAAACTGCTAACCATAAATCGAAGGTACACGTGTTCATAACGACATTCCTAATCCACCAATCAAAGCTGCAGCACTTCATAACGACAATGCTAACCACCAATCGAAAAGTCCGCATGTAGCAGTCAATACTTCGGTGTCTGCGCACATTTCCACACAGCCAAAAGCGTATACGGAACAAATCGACTTTGTTTATTTAATAATTAGTGTTAATATTGCAAATAACATTCTCAAAAGTTGTCTTCTCGTTTTTAAAAAGCAACTTTTTTAAAGTTTGTAGAATATGTAATTTTTGTATTATTGAGTTAAAACCAACATAACAATAAAGGTTGAAGGCGTAACTATCGATTCTCGAATGTTCAATTCAATAATAAATACACGATTGAAATGTCCGACGCCAGTAACAATAATCTACAATATATGACATTAAACACACAAATGTTTTAAACTTGACTCACGGTCAGGCACGAATAGTCCTATGGAACTTGAGTATAATGGGAACTGAGATGTTGGTATGTACGTATATTATGAATTTACTCGTTACAACTCTATTCATAAGATATACTCGCATCTCAATTGTTGCTATTATGCTCTTGTTGCATAATACAGTATTAGCGACTGCTTTCTGAGCTGTGCTTACAGAAAGACAGACAAAAACATAGACAGATCTTTTTCGAGTTTGTTTTTTGATGCAAAGGATCTTAAAACACGTTTTCCCAGGGAAACGTCATTTATAAAAATATTACGTGTATTACAGAAATACCCAGAAATATCCAAACCACTGCGCGGTGTTTTTCCACGATAAAGCAGCTAATGTACCCAAGGTCAAACGCATGACTCTTTTTCTCTGCTCTGAAAGAGCAGTATTGAGCTGATGCAATATCCTGCGGCTGCATTATCACCAGTGATTATTATTTTGCCCTGTTGTTGTTGTTGTAGTGTTTAACGCCCGCTTTTACTACTACGGCACCGCAGGCGGTGACACTGATGATACATGAAGATGGAGCACCGGTGGAATGAGATGGCGGGGGAAACCGGAGTACCCGGAGAAAACCCGCCCTGATTTTGCCCTGTGCTTAGTCACAAAGTGTATTATTGCTTAGCATTTGTTTTCTAGTGCACAACGTGTATTTATTTATGATTCGTGTAAGTTAACTCAGCTCGCCAAGTGAAAGTGCGATGAAGTTATTTTATACTCTCAACCACACAAGCTATTAACCCAAATGACCTCTGAAAAGAATGTCCGTAACGTATAGAATCATACTTAAAAATTTCAGGAAAAACCATTGGGAACATTAAGAACAGTAGCAACTTAACTCAGTAAGGTGACCTAGGCGAACCCTCAATAGACTGCCCGCGGCCCACCGGCTGAGAAACACTGTCCTAAAAGGAACGTGAACCAAGGAGGCAAGGATTTGAGTCTCTCATTAAGTAAGGAAATGTGAGTTTTTACTGCTAGCAATATTGGGAACGTCGCCGCCATGATGCATTTGACAGCAAGTTGCCATTAAACTGTCGTAGGGGAGGGGACGTTAAGGAAAACATTTACTTAAGAGGGGGTGAACGGCTTATTATACATGGCGGAGTAATACCACGGGTTCATTCATTTCTAGGCCCAGCCAATGTAAACATCCTAGATAGGAACCGCTTCCATAACATCTTGGATTCCTTCATCACACGAAATGTTCAACATACCGAATTATTGTGGCACAAGATTAACATTTTAAAAAGAAATACCAGGAAAATGTATAAATAACTGCAATAAATAATTTTCAAGTGTTAACCGCCAATAACCCTCCATTGCAGTCTCTCATTGAACGAGTCTTATGGTACGAGTCTTAGGGTACGACTCTTAGAGTACGAGTCTTAGGGTACGAGTCTTAGAGTGCGAGTCTTAGGGTACGAGTCTTAGGATACGAGTCTTAGGGTACGAGTCTTAGAGTACGAGTCTTAGGGTACGAGTCTTGGGGTACGAGTCTTAGAGTACGAGTCTTAGGGTACGAGTCTTAGAGTACGAGTCTTAGGATACGAGTCTTAGGATACGAGTCTTAGGATACGAGTCTTAGGATACGAGTCTTAGAGTACGAGTCTTAGGATACGAGTCTTAGGATACGAGTCTTAGGATACGAGTCTTAGAGTACGAGTCTTAGCATACGAGTCTTAGGATACGAGTCTTAGGATACGATTCTTAGGATACGAGTCTTAGAGTACGAGTCTTAGGATACGAGTCTTAGGATACGAGTCTTAGGATACGAGTCTTAGGGTACGAGTCTTAGGGTACGAGTCTTAGAGTACGAGTCTTAGGATACGAGTCTTAGGGTACGAGTCTTAGAGTACGAGTCTTAGGATACGAGTCTTAGGGTACGAGTCTTAGGGTACGAGTCTTAGGGTGCGAGTCTTAGAGTACGAGTCTTAGGATACGAGTCTTAGAGTGCGAGTCTTAGGGTACGAGTCTTAGGATACGAGTCTTAGGGTACGAGTCTTAGAGTACGAGTCTTAGGGTACGAGTCTTGGGGTACGAGTCTTAGAGTACGAGTCTTAGGGTACGAGTCTTGGGGTACGAGTCTTAGAGTACGAGTCTTAGGGTACGAGTCTTAGAGTACGAGTCTTAGGGTACGAGTCTTAGAGTGCGAGTCTTAGGGTACGAGTCTTAGGATACGAGTCTTACGGTACGAGTCTTAGGGTACGAGTCTTACGGTACGAGTCTTATGGTACGAGTCTTAGGGGCGGGTCTTACGGTACGAGTCTTAGAGTACGAGTCTTACGGTACGAGTCTTAGAGTACGAGTCTTAGGGTACGAGTCTTAGGATACGAGTCTTAGGGTACGAGTCTTAGGGTACGAGTCTTAGAGTACGAGTCTTAGGATACGAGTCTTAGGGTACGAGTCTTAGAGTACGAGTCTTAGGATACGAGTCTTAGGGTACGAGTCTTAGGGTACGAGTCTTAGGGTGCGAGTCTTAGAGTACGAGTCTTAGGATACGAGTCTTAGGGTACGAGTCTTAGGGTACGAGTCTTAGGGTACGAGTCTTATGGTACGAGTCTTAGGGTACGAGTCTTACGGTACGAGTCTTATGGTACGAGTCTTACAGTACGAGTCTTAGGGTACGAGTCTTAGGGTACGAGTCTTAGGGTGCGAGTCTTAGAGTACGAGTCTTAGGATACGAGTTTTAGGGTACGAGTCTTACGGTACGAGTCTTAGGGTACGAGTCTTACGGTACGAGTCTTAGGGTACGAGTCTTACGGTACGAGTCTTACGGTACGAGTCTTAGGGTACGAGTCTTACGGTACGAGTCTTATGGTACGAGTCTTATGGTACGAGTCTTATGGTACGAGTCTTAGGGTACGAGTCTTACGGTACGAGTCTTACGGTACGAGTCTTAGAGTACGAGTCTTAGGATACGAGTCTTAGGGTGCGAGTCTTAGGGTGCGAGTCTTAGGGTGCGAGTCTTATGGTACGCTCAAAGCCTAAAATACGCCATAAGATAATTTCTGTAAATGTTTTTCTCAAGTAACACGAAGAAGATATAGGAATAAGAGTTTGTAAGAATGGTTAGTATAAGAGTAGAGAAAGTCATATGAGTGCAACACATCAGACTTTGTTCCTTAAGCATTGCAGTCAGTAACGAACATATTTTTAAATGTCTCTGGAAAGACTCCGCCTCATTTGTCATTTGGGGATCGCTTGATGGACAACTAGCTCATAACACTTAGAAATTCGGCCTCATCAGTAATGCAGTTTTGGAATACATATTCGACGAAAACATTCACTTGGGAATTATCAGGAATCACGTGTGCAACTCAACAAACCCATCACTTGCAGTATCTGGAGGCAAATGCTGCAGACCAAGGAGATTCTGAACTTCTATTCATGTAGGTATTCTCGTTTCAGCCCAATGTTGGCAAATCCCATGGTCAGTTTTGCGCAAATGGCATACACCCCAGAAGATCGAAATGCATGTAGCTCTTGGTTTTCGGTTTCCTCGGTTGGTAGCACTAGTAATGAACATATTTTAGGTTATTTTTTATACAATTTAACATTCTTCTGCTCAGATCTTTATGATATACTACATAAATTCATATTTTATTTATTAAATAGTCTATCTAAATATCATTCGATGTTCTGACCCTCACTCTACTCGAGAATTTATCGGTCAGGTCAGACATCTTATAATGTTATTTGTGAAATTACTTAAATATTTTAGTGCGAAGGATTTTAAAATATAACTAATTTATTTTATTAAATTACAATAATAGTTTAAAATCTAAAATAGAAAGACTTTAAATTTTTAACAGGTTTAACAAACTCTGAAAATATGGTGCAAATTGGATAAAACTTTTTTCAAAACTTAGTAGTCCCCCTTAAACCTTACCCTTGTAGATGACCGCGAGTATATATTTCGATACCTGATAATGTTAACCCAGTATCACAAACCATAGATTGATCTCATAAGAGGAAAGGTAGCCAACCACGTATGGATTTAAAATCCATTTAGGCAACCTTTCAAGTGGCTTTGAAAACGAGGCGGCGGTAATTTTACGTTAAGATCTGGCCAGCGGTTTTTGGTTTCAGTGAAAATGATATCCAAAACAGCTGGTAGCTGTTTGCGGTGCCCATCTCATTAAATGTAGGGTTTCCGCATGTGCATACGCTGCATATGTTTTTAACCACGACGCTACCCCAGAACAAATATAACAGCGTGTTCCTATGGTTTCCGTTGCCTGCCCACATAAAATATAGCGCAGGTGCGTTTTCACTTCTCTTCCTGTTTAAAATACATTATTCTGCTGTTTCTCAACTTCAGCTGTTCTTCTGTTTACCGTAGGGATTATGTTAATTCATTATGAAATAGTCATTTATACAACTAATGTTTGATATGACTGATTGTGCCACGAGTATATGTTTAGTACACTGGTGCTCAACCGAGGCAAGTTAGGGGAGGTTGAAATCACCTCCTTCCACCCTGGAACAGAATGACGAATATTGGATTTTGGTTTCAAATATTTTAGGTCTTCAATTTGTAAAGAGAATGTTTCTTACAATTACTTCAAAAGTTGGTTGCATTTTTCCAGGACAATAACGTTTTTCGTGAACACGGAACGTAAGCAAGGGAAATGGATACCAATCTGTAATTACCAATCTTACAAATCAAGCACATAAGCCTCTTCATCTCGAAAACAAAAATATTCGTCCTCCCATTTAATTATATGTACTCCGGGCCATTCGCCTCTGACTAGCAGGTCTATTTCTGCTTGCCTTGGTCAGTGGAGAGGGGATAACATGTAGGGGAAGTGAGCGTGGTGTAGTGTGTGAGTCAAAGGATTATACACGTGTTACACACAACGTTTTATGCAATCTTAGCATTAAAATACGTAAAAATAATTAATAAACGAGAAATGCGTTAGTTTGACTATTCAGACCACATTACTCGCATTTTCAGATTTTCTTACAGGTACGTTAGGGAAAATTATGTTGTGGTGGTCATGACACCATTGCTGTCTTGTTGCCATGGTAATTACTTCATTTATTTTCTGACAGTGGTGCCAGAAATACAGTAATTTTGCACGATTTCAGGAAAGGCGTATGCAATACCACGCTTTCCTACAAGTGAGGTTCAAGCCCGCCCTTGTGGTATGATGGTAGAGTGTCTGGCTTACATTGAAGTAATCTCCTGTTCGAATCTCGTTTGAATTTCGGATAAATTTCTTCTTATCCTGAGAAAAGATATGTCCTGCAACCCCGGGCTTATTTCAGTATAATTTCGCCCATTTCACTCATTCACCGTCCGATTTGGCATTGCAGGTTAAAGGATTAACAAAAAAGAAATTCAGGTTCAGTTGGGAAAATGTAGCATTTCCTCCATGACTAACGAGAAAGATTACAGCGCGAACTGCAGTGACGTAATTCTTCTAGACATGAAGATGGTAGATTTCGGGCTTGTAGGTCGTGGTCCAGTCGATGAATTTTCTGACGTTTTGCCCAAGACTGCGTTCTCCGAAGATGCCAATCTACCATCTATTGGATTAACGCCAGCTGTGAAAGCCTAAACAATAAACTGCATTTTCTCAAAACATACTTGAGATATTTCATTGAAAAATTTTATGCGTTATTTTGAACATGCAATACATAATCGTGTGGAACAGAATTTTTGTATGTATTATCGTTTTTGAGCTCAAAAGTAATATATTGTTACTTTGACATAAATCTTGCAAATTCACCACCGTTTAACTAAAATGTTTATAGAAATTCTGTTCCTATCAAACTGAGAAATTTGATAACTCTACATAATAGTTTTGGACAAAATGCTCTCTCAAGATCAGAAATGTAAACTGTAGAAAAGTGAGTTAAAGATTTACTTTGATTTTCATTGTAGAAATGTTTCAAAAGTAAACAGTTCAAAACGAAGCGACCTCAATAAGAGCATTGTGCCACCTTGTTCGCAGACTTCTGAAACCTCACCAAGAATTCTTAGGAAAGCGATAGTCAGCAGCAAGGAATGCAACATAGGAAACTTTTAAAGAAGAAGTGAAGAGGTCCGTGGCACAGTTAAAAGTGGTGATAGAAGCGTGAAATTTCATGAATACAACCCCAACAGTGTGAACTATTTTTAATTTAAAGAGAAAAAAATTCAATTTCAGAATATCTTTACTGACATCTATCCTTAATTTCTGAAATGGAAGAGAATTGCGAATTCTAAGTTAGAAAATAATTTTTCCCTGACAAAGGTTGTCTGCGGTAAGTTAGTCGCAATGGATGCGACGGGGTAGAAGCTTGTGAGGAAACCCCCCCCCCCCCCCCACACACACACACACACCGACTTTTATATCCCTATATGTATTTAGATAAGAGGAAGCATTTACCCAGTGATACAAAAGTTACGGTACCTCGTGAAGTAAGACTTTGTTTTCGGGATTAAAAAAAAAAAAAAAAAAAAAAAAAAAAAAAAAAAAAACAGTATTGCTCAGCAAAACTGTCGTGAAGTAAAGATATGACGGGAAACGGAAAGCTATAAAATGCTAAACTCCCGTACAAGTAGCAATGTAAAAGAGGAAATAATGTTCATAAATATCCAACCAGATTCCCTGCTGGAATTCTCGTATATGCGAATATGACCACAAAAACAAAATTAGTTAACCGAGGGGTAGAAATGAGATCTCTTTTTGTCGTATTAGCTTTGATTCCATTGCTAGAAGATTGGTTTTGAATGGCTGTGGTTTAGCATGCTAAAACAAGAGATCCTGGGTTCGATTAGTTTTTTTAGAAAATAAATTTTCAATTGTGGTGGGTAATTTTGTTGAAAATCTTCATGATTTGCTTGAAATCATTGCCCTTTACACGGAAGCAATTTTTGAAAATTTTGATTTTTTCAAAAATAGCTAATGATTTTGATTAAATCGTCATTATATGGCAAGCGAAATGTATATTTCGAATTTTCTGTCTGTAGGCTATTTAGTCCTGTTTACTCTGGATGAGTTTTCTATAATCGGTAAACCGTAAAAGATGTTATTATACAAAAAATGTGGATCTTGTTAAAATACAATTTATGTTAAATTTGTGAAGTGAACCGTTTCGGAGATATTCGTTGCTATTTGTTAGAATTTTGTAATACTTACACATGCTCTCAAATGTAACGTCATTTTTACGTTCTCTGCTACGTGTAGTAAGTAGAGGAAGTATTCTATTGCACCCAAAATTTCGATGTCAAGATTTCACTGGAAATATATGTTTTGAGGCCCCCTGAATACACACACAAGCCACTTCTAGAGAAAAAGATGTGTGTGTGTCTTTGAACAACAAAATTCAAAAGTCAAAAGTCGGTTAAACATCAACTTTGCTAATTATTATTTATTTATGCCAAAAAACTCTACTGTTGGTGTTTTTAAACACACAAGCCTTATCTGGGCAATGTTTGAGAGGTTGGCATTAAGTTTAATATCTTTCAAGGATGCGACACTAAGATTTTTAAGAAAATTTCTCCACCCCTAACTACCCTTTACATGAACAGTTTTTCTAAGATATACATTCTCTCAAAGATGGCTTAAAGTCTACTGTATTCCCATATTCTTCTTGTATCTACAAGCAAATTATCAGTAACATCTATAGGTGTTCATCACGTGACGTAGACACAAGAATATGTGCTTGTAGAAATATGTTTTGCAGGAGTAGAGAAAGTCATGTGAGTGCAACACATCGGATGTTTTCTTCTCTGTATATTCCTAAAATTCTATGTTTGCCGATATCTGAACAGTTTCATTAGCTGTGCATCACACAGGACAATTTGCAGTGTTCAATACATTATAGACAAAAACAAACATGCAAAAGCTGAATTAATTGGTCCCAGCCAATTAAAATGTATTTGTTAGATCAACAAAGGACACATTATAATGATGTTTTTATTATTGTTGCTGTATGGAAATACATATTCGGTCACGTGATTTAATGAACACACAATTAAACAATACACTGTCGATGTACACATGGTGACGTGAGATTTGGCGGGACAGCCAATCACTGAGTGCCTCTAACAATTTATCGGTAAATCCATTAGAAATGTTTGACTGTGGTAAACGCCCTCTCATTAAGGTAAAGCTAAAAACAAAGCTCACTCTGCGACAATGAGATAATTCACCTTCCTTTTGTATTCCTGTATTAGTACAAATAAATATTTCTTTTAGAATTTATGTTGATTTATTTAATTTTTTTTTTCTATTGTATAGGTGTCACAGATGGGGGAAGCGCTGTATTCGTTCTAAATATGCAGTTAGAGAATTCAGTGAAAATAAAAGAAAAGGTACATAGGTGTAAATAAAGATCGTTATGATTATTACTTATGACATATATAAGTGGTCTATTATAAGTGACAGACACTTGAACTAGCGTGGGTAGTCCGTGATAATAGACAATAACAGTAAAAATAACAGGAAAGGTCCCACTTTACTTACAGGATCTTTATTTTCCAGGGAAAAAACTCACTCTTATATATGGTGCTATTGTCTAACATTACGGATTACAGATTGTAAAGTGCAAGCATGAGGGTGGTGATGGTGGTGGCGGCGGTGGCGGTGGCGGTGATGGCGGCGGCGGTGGCGGTGGCGGTGGCGGTAGTGATAAACATAATAATAAATAACATAACGATAATATAGTAATATAAATAATATAACAACAATTTGCACTTTACGATCACTTTATTCCCCTGGAAAATAAACATCCTGTAAATTACGTAAGACATTTTTAGTTGTTTATATTGTTATTGTCTATTATCACGGACTACACACGCTAGTTCAAGTGTCTGTCATTTCATGTCTTCGCTAAGACACAGAACACGTCACTGTCGTCTCTTGCGGCGCGGAGTTCTGCAACTGTTTTAACGCACGAAGGGTTATCTACTTACGCCGATGCCGGATGAAGTGATCAACTTCAGCGGAAATATGTTTTGAGGCCCCCTGAATAAAACAAAAAGCATTTATAGAAAAAGGTCCGTGTGTATACACACATATGTAGAAAGTAAAAAGAAAGTTAAGAAAAATATCTCAAATATAAATGTTCATTTCGAAATTTTCAGAGCTACTAAACTTAAATACCAACCTTCGTTTTTAACCTAGTTTCGTTTTCAAGTTATGGTGTTCACAGACACTCACACGCACGTACACAACCACACACACACACACACGTGCACACACACACAGAGACACACAGACACACACACACACACACACAACCACACACACGTGCACACACACACAGAGAGACACAGACATACACACAGAGACACACAGACACACACACACGTACACAACCACACACACACACACACACACACACACACACACACACGCGTGCACACACACAGAGAGACACACAGACACACACACACAACCACACACACACACACAACCACACACACACGTGCACACACATAGAGACACACAGACACACACACACAGACACACAGACACACACACAGACACACACACACAACCACACACACACGTGCACACACACAGAGAGACACACAGACACACACACACAGAGACACACAGACACACACACAGACACACACGTGCACACACACAGAGAGACACACAGACACACACACACAGAGACACACACACACGTGCACACACACAGAGAGACACACAGACACACACACACACAGAGACACACAGACACACACACAGACACACAGCTTTTTCTAAAACGACCTTTTTGGATTCAGGGGGCCTCAAAACATATATTTCCGTGAAATCTCGACATCGAATTTTTGGATGGAATACAGCACTTCCCCTATTTACTATACGTAGTAGAGAAAGTAAAAGTAACATGTCGACATGTTTTTGAAGCTCGCAACAAGCGAGGTAATGAAAATAACGGAATGTAAAAAACGAAATCAATGTGAGCTCATTCTAGATGCACCCCCGCCCAGATTATAATTTTCCCTGCGTAACTATGAAGTTTGTTTTGGAACGTTCAACATAAAAATAAAACGTGACAACTCGCATGGGCAAGCATTTTTGTTGTGTTGGCAGCAGTGTACTAAAGTGACAATTCCACTAATTGATCGTGCCCCCATCGTTGTGTCATTTGCACACCAGAAGGGGAATCCCAAAACCACAATAACGGGAGCCGAATGTTTGACAACATCCCCGGACATTCATCACAAGCAAAAACTCGAGGCATGCAACTATTTGCGAGAACCAAACACCATTTGTATTAGCGTCAAAACTCTACGATTTGCCAAATAGAGTCGCTTCAGCTGCAGCTTTGTGTTTAACATGACATTATACACACTGCTCTGTTATGTTAACACGTCACGTGTTAACATGAAATACTAGTTCATAAACCATGTTACGTAATCCCAAATAGCCTACAAACTATAGGATTGAAAAGAAAATGTTTTAAACCTATTTTTTTAAAAGTAATATTACTACAACGTCGGGTATTTCAGTTAGTAACAAAGAAACACAAGACTGTTGGACAAGTACAACCTAAGTCTATATGTTGTAGTGATAAATCATCAAACCACGGACAACGTCGTGTATTTCAATAGTAACAAAGAAACACAAGACTATTGGACAAGTACAACCTAAGTCTATATGTTGTAGTGATAAATCATCAAACCACGGACAACGTCGTGTATTTCAATAGTAACAAAGAAACACAAGACTATTGGACAAGTACAATCTAAGTCTAAATGTTGTAGTGATAAATCATCAAACCACGGACAACGTCGGGTATTTCAGTTAGTAACAAAGAAACACAAGACTATTGGACAAGTGCAACCTAAGTCTAAATGTTGTAGTGATAAATAATCAACCCATGAACTACGTCGGGTATTTCAATAGTAACAAAGAAACACAAGACTATTGGACAAGTGCAACCTAAGTCTAAATGTTGTAGTGATAAATCATCAAACCACGGACAACGTCGGGTATTTCAATAGTAACAAAGAAACACAAGACTATTGGACAAGTGCAACCTAAGTCTAAATGTTGTAGTGATAAATCATCAAACCACGGACAACGTCGGGTATTTCAGTTAGTAACAAAGAAACACAAGACTATTGGACAAGTGCAACCTAAGTCTAAATGTTGTAGTGATAAATCGTCAAACCACGTACAACGTCGGGTATTTCAGTTAGTAACAAAGAAACACAAGACTATTGGACAAGTACAACCTAAGTCTAAATGTTGTAGTGATAAATCATCAAACCACGGACAACGTCGGGTATTTCAGTTAGTAACAAAGAAACACAAGACTATTGGACAAGTACAACCTAAGTCTAAATGTTGTAGTGATAAATCATCAAACCACGGACAACGTCGGGTATTTCAGTTAGTAACAAAGAAACACAAGACTATTGGACAAGTACAACCTAAGTCTAAATGTTGTAGTGATAAATCATCAAACCACGGACAACGTCGGGTATTTCAATAGTAACAAAGAAACACAAGACTATTGGACAAGTACAACCTAAGTCTAAATGTTGTAGTGATAAATCATCAAACCACGGACAACGCCGGGTATTTCAGTTAGTAACAAAGAAACACAAGAAGTAGTGAGTTTATCTTTAGCCCAATGTGATCAATAGTACAATTTGTGGTTTAGTTAGCTTAGCCCTGGTGTGGAGTGGAGTTTAAGCTACGTGTATAAGGAGTTGATGTAAGTAAGCAGGTGCTCCCATCTCATATTTATTATACAACAGGTAGCCTTTTGTTCTCTCTTCTAAAGATAAAATCATCAAATGACTCCATTATGCATGAACTATAAGCGAGACACCGTTAGACTAATTGGAAAACAGTGGGCTCGATCGGCAAGGGGATAATAATGTCAGAGAGCTGCATCATCGACAGCGCTGTTCCTGCTTCGGTCGTTATTGGTTATGAAGCAAAAACAATATCAAACAAGCTTCTCATAACGCGATAACATCTATGTAGATATTTTAACGGCCCATGAAAGCAATATGAAACGATTTCATGGACTCAAGCAGAGAATAAATGGGAAGGAATTGTTAAAAATGTATTGCGCTGCACTTACAAGGCTTTCTTTGCTCTTGTACAAACGCTTCCTAGAAAGAATAGTTCTTGTGTCTATTTCAAGTTAACCTAAATAACAGTTATTTCCTTAACTAGTTGTAATCTGACAGATACGAGTATGTGTTTCGTGTGTAAGTGAAAGCGAAAGTTACGAGTGTCACAATGAAGTCATTATACACAGTTATATACGAGTTTTTAGTATAATTTTAGCAATGAAATACATAAAAGTTAATGAATTTGCTAAATGAAAGATTATAGTGTATCACAGATATATGACGTAATATGGTTGCTAAGCAGATGTTGTTTCATTTGTTTCAACAGTTATAGAGGAAAATGGAAGGTAATTATAAAACTGTTGAAAATGTAGATTGTATTCCGCTTGATATTTTGAACGAAGTCAACAGTGCTAAGGATTTAGTAACTCCAGAAAAATCAAAAGATGTTTACGAAAAAGAATAGGAACACTTTTGTAGATGGAGAAACACAAATATAATACAAGTAAATTTAATGAGGTGATTCTTGTGTTTCAATGTTGGTGCACTTGTGAGAGTTAAGATTTCAGATTTTCTTACACGCACATTGGAGAAAATTGTGTTGTGGTGGCGATGACGTTATTGCTTTCCTGTTGCTATGGTAATGGTAATTCATTTTCTGGCACTGGTGATAGAAAAAGGGCAATTCCCCACGATTTATGCTTCGCATAAAGTTTTAAATTTAGGATTCTTAAACATATCTTGTGGTATATTTTCTATTAGGTACAATGAATAGAACAATGGAGGACACGTAAGTGATGGTTAAATACTTTAAGAGCTGATCGCTATGAGATTGCTTTGATATACTGTTCTCTTGGCATAGCCGGGATATAAAAATATATAACTCCTCAAACACAAAAGTAATATACATTAATTTTAAATAAAAAGTAAATGCATTTAAATCAGTTCATGGTACGTAGCTACTCCCAACTCAGCAGCCATTTTCTTCTGCGTTTATCCTTTATCAATTCGATTAATGGTATCCAATCTATTAACCTATTATTATTATTATTATTATTATTATTATTATTATTATTATTATTATTATTATTATTATTATTATTATTATTATTATTATTATTATTATTATTATTATTATTATTATTATTATTATTATTATTATTATTATTATTATTATTATTATTATTATTATTATTATTATTATTATTATTATTATTATTATTATTATTATTATTATTATTATTATTATTATTATTATTATTATTATTATTATTATTATTATTATTATTATTATTATTATTATTTGCTGTATCACTAGATTCTTTAAGGTGTCAACCTCCCCTGATTGCTGTTACCAAGCCACGACACTCTGTGAGGGGTAAGGTGAAGAAAACGCCTCAAAAGACCCCAGGAAACGATACAAAATCCACCGAAGATTTTCTTTGACGCTGTTTGTACCATTACACAAAGTCTCTATACATATGTGAGGGAGGCTGTCGTGGATACAGAAAACGATGGGAAGGATATTTTTGTAGGTTATTCAGCAGTTCGAGAGGTGAATTTTAAATATGCAAATACGGTGTGTGTGTGTGTGTCTGTGACGGGGACTTCATCAAGGCAGGGAATTCCGCGACTGTGTTATTAATAATTCCTCAAGAGCAAGTAGCGGCACATATACGGCCTGTCTCGGCGTTCATTGGCCAGCAAGTTTAGCTGAGAGCCGGCGCCAACTTTTCTTCGCAAGCAGTAAATTAATCCATAAAACGCTTAGAGTTACTTGGTACAAGTTTACAGTGACGCCGGGACGCCCTTACGTCGCCGCTTGCTTTCCTTATAATTAGCGGAGAATATTACAGCTTCTTCCCGCGGCACTCCTTGAAACAGGACCGCAATGAACACGTGCGTAATCGCACTTCTCAATTCAGAGCAATTGCTCAAACTCAATACTTATTAAACAGTTTTTACCTCTCTACTACATATTTAAAGTACGCAGAGGAAATATTATATTCCATCCTAAACTTCTTCTTCTTCTTCTTCTTCTTCTTCTTCTTCTTCTTCTTCTTCTTCTTCTTCCTTTCATGGAGGTTAGACCATGTGACCTGTTGAGCTCTGGTGACATCTTTTCTTAGGTTTTCCTAGTCTTCTTTTCCCACGTGTCTGGTAATTTAAAATTTGTCTAGATTATAGAGATCTTCCCATTCTATTAAGATATTCTATCCATTTTTTACTTTCTCTACTAGTAAGTAGAGTATTGTACTCCACCCAAAAATTCGATGTCGAGATTACATCGAAAATAAGTTTTGAGACCCCCTGAATCCAAAAAAACATTTTAAGAAAAAGTGTGTGTGTGTCTGTGTGTCAGTCTGTGGACAGTGTAGCTCAAAAACGAAAAGTAGGTTAAAAACCAAAGTTGGCATTTAAGATCAATGTCTTTCCAGGATGCGACACGGAAATTTCGAAGAAAATAGCCCAACCCTAAACTACCCTTTACATGGAAAAATTTTCGAAAATTTTGATTTTCTTGAAAATGGCTCTTAACGATTTTGATTAAAATGTCATATGTTTGAGATATTTTATGGCAAATGAAATGTATATCATGAATTTTTTGACTATAGCCCCTGTAGTCGTATTTACTCTGGACGACTTTTGTATAGCTGGTAAACTGTTAGAGATAGACCAAATCATACTATACAAAAAAATGTATATCTTGCTAAAATACAAAATTTATGTCAAAACAAATGTTCTTGTAGAGTGAACCATTTCGGAGATATTCCTTGTTATGTGTGTGAGTTTTGGAAAACTTAAAACTTTCGTGAAATGGAGCATCGTTGTTCATTTTTTATATGTTAAGTGTGCAAAGAGAACGGAATCTCAAAGCTTTAAAGCATTTGACTATCGCACAAAGCCTACTGTATTCTAATATTCGTCTTGTACCTGCAAGGAAATAAGCAATAAGATAATTTGTACAAATGTTTATCTCAACTAACATGAAGAAGATATAGGAATAAGAGTTTGTAAGAATGGTTAGTACAAGAGTAGAGAAAGTCATGTGAGTGCAGCACATCAGATTTTTGTGAATAGCTTTTCTAAGTTTGAGTAGAGAATGTCATGTGAAAGCGCCTCCTTTGTTACTATGTTTTGCTTCGTCTATTCTCTTCCCCGCTGTTGTTCTTTTTCTTGCCTTCCCTTGTGAGTTTCATAAAAAGCATGACCCATTTTTATAAACAGCAGGTACCTATTTCTTCAGACGTCCACGTCTTAACTGTAAAGCATAAAAACTGCATTTGCGAATAGCTGGAGCACTTAGCTGATATCACTTACAATTTTCTTAATTGATATGAAAATATAGGTTAATGTCGCAGTAAAACTGAATCTTAAAGTCTGTCTCAGATTCAGTCGCTTAAGGCAAATGGTACAGAGGGGATGAACACCCTCTGAGACCAACAGAAGTACAACTCCATCCCTATTTTTCTAGAATAGTAATGTCCAACCTTGTTTCTTTGGAGACGCTTACATAATTACGAGTACCTGCTGTTCTCTTTCGCCCGGTCGAGCCTTGTTCTGGCTAGCTTCTAGCTTAGAGCCTCAGCGCGGCTCTCAGTGGCGTGCGTTATTGATGATACAACCAGCAGGTCAAATTAACCTGAAAGTATATTAATAATGAAACAATATTCTACATTTATAATACTAAACGTGCGCGTATGTAATTACAGATATTCCGGATTGAAGGGCAGTCATTACATTAATTTAGATCAGTTTTAGATATCGGTATTTGGAACACATTTTGTATACCACGTTTTTGTCTCTGACCATTTCCTACGGAAATACTTTAGGTTTGTCGAAACCAACCTGCCAATACTACAGATTGTGTGGGTGTCACTTTCCCTAGCTCAGTACATGAACAGTCACCGTAATGCCACCTTGTACTTCCGTGTTTACTGTGCGAATGTAGCCAATCAAAAGCGTTACCTCCCAAAACATTACACGATGCGGAAGCTCCTGTTTACATCCACATCCCGACCAACCTCAACGCAACGTTGTCGACTTACTGCACTGAAAGAGCAGTTTGGTGTATTCCTTCGGGTATTTCAAGTGATTATGTCGTAATCGTAAGTTACTCTATGCATCTTACAGGTAAGAAACTTATCTTCGTACATTCTTCTGGAATTACGCATCCAATTTGGATCAAAAACTGTTTATTTTTTCGAAATCAGCTAACCAAAGAACAAAATGTAATTCAATGTTTTTCTTTGTAACACATATTAGAAGGAATGTAATGACTTCCTTTCCAATTTATCGTACCTAGTCCTGTGTTTATCTACTTGATGAATTTAATTAATTAATTAAAATATATATACAGCGTCTTAAACAGCAAGACACAAAACTGAAACAGCTTATCCACATTTAACTGATGAATAGCTGTAACAACA
Organism: Tenodera sinensis; assembly: GCA_030765045.1. Classification (NCBI taxonomy): domain Eukaryota; kingdom Metazoa; phylum Arthropoda; class Insecta; order Mantodea; family Mantidae; genus Tenodera; species Tenodera sinensis. The sequence continues at coordinate 172,517,573 of CM060966.1, forward strand.
ACAAACATATTTGATAATATAAAAACCTAAGATAGATAACAGAATTAGAACAGTTAAAGGTCTAACTGATAAGAAATTACTAGCAATTAGCTTAAATAAATAATTCATAAAAATTATGAAATGCTACAAAGTTAAACGGAAACATACATTAAAAGTATTATTTCTTGTTGGTTAATTTTCTGTTGACCAGTCTATGAATACTTGAGCAGATATTTCGTGCAGCCTTCATTCTAAGAACTGCATTAAGATTATCATCAAGAACGCATATACCAAACGTTGAACACCCACTGCTGTGACGTCACTGGTCGTTGCTCGGCAAGCAAGTTCTTGGCGCCGTCTTCTGCACACTACTCTACAGTAGTGTATATGCTGGTGCTTGTTTTATCTGATTTTCTATGAACTCCTGTATTAAGGTATGTCGTTTCTACAAGGCCCCCCCCCCCCCAGTTATTCCCATATTGATGAATGCCTTCTGTTAAATTGAAGATGTTCAACTCCTTACGTATTTCTTGCACACAAAAATTCAATGTCGATATTTCACCAGAAATATACTTTTAAGGTCCCCTGAATCCCAAAAAATACAATTTTTAGACAAAGATGCGCGCGCGCGCGCGCGCGCGTGTGTGTGTGTGTGTGTGTGTGTGTGTGTGTGTGTGTGTGTGTGTGTGTGTGTGTGTGTGGATTTTCTTGAAAATGGCTCTAACGATTTTAATTAAAATGCCATATGCTTGAGACATTTTTATGACAAATGAAATGTATATTTTGAATTTTCTGACGATACCCTATGTAGTCCTGTTTACGCTGTATGACTTTTTAATGACTCGTAAACCATAAGAGATAGACCAAAACTTACTATACAAAAATGTACATATTGATAAACCACACAATGTATGTTAAATGATCTTTTTTATGAAGAGCCATTTCGGATATATTCTTTATTTTTCAGAATTTTTCAATGCTTATAGATGTTCTCTGTACAAGGAGACGTTTAATAAGAAATGTGGATATGCAAAAGTGCGAAATATGCGCATTAATGATACGAAGACACAAGTAAACCGAAATTATGACAATTTCTAAGATAACATGGTATTAAAGCAATCTTATAAGTTACAATACTTCTTGCCAAACCATTTACTCACCGCAGACTTAAAAACTTTCAGTAATCTTCGTAAAAAGTATTGCTATGTCGCTTGTCGGCTAAAAATGCAACTTTCTTTGCTTTCGTCTTGTTAAAATGAAGGGGTGAAAGTATTGGAGGGATGGTGGGCCCCTAATGAACGATTTCATTTGCACTTTTATTTGGACCCGAGTGCAATTTCACTCCCCTTCATGCAGCAAGTAAATGGCACATGGCCACTCGTTGGAGGACTCTGTTCTGAATCTCCTGTGTGATGTGCCTCAGATCTTGGTGGCTACAGGTTCCTGGAAATTATCCGGTCGTCAGAGAAACTTACAATTAGTGACATGGATTCGTTTGATGTAGCGCCATCCTGCTGAAAACATCCTTGACTCAGATCTACTTTGTCTAGTAGCTGTACCCTGTCATCTGCGACAAACGTCTTAATGATTCTTTTGGATGACTGCTCCAGTCTTGCTCTTACGTCAACAACAGCCGTGGGAAACCTAGATAAATAATGTTTCGCTTTTTCACTCCCCAGAGATCCAATTAGTATCGAATTTGTTTACCAGTCCCAGTATTGTTTCTTTGGGGAGAATTCCGAACACCAAGCTGCAATTGAATTGGTAATCTAGTATTGCTTTACAAGGAAGAGTCGTTCATTTAATGTGTACTCCATTTTCACTTAGTTGCCGACAATAAAACTAAGTGTTACGAAAAAAACATGAACATCTGCGCATCTAGTGAAACTCCACAACATTGTAGGTAATATTTTACCTTAGTATAAGCCTAAAGTAATCAACGGACTATAAGTGCAACTGTACTATATCTGCTTTACTATGAAATCTAAAGGCACCGGATATTTATTTTCTTTATGCGACAGTTGAATATCTGACTGTAGAAGAACCTTCAACTATTCCCTTTCCGGTCCGCAGTCTGCTGTTTCTGTATGCAGCGCGCAATTTTCCAGAAAGCCCAGCACTGTCCGCCCTCCCCTCGTGTTTAAAAAATGTAGTATCTCACCCTTGTGCCGCGGGGGTGCGGGAATTTAGTGTCCGAGTGAGCCCAACTTAATGTTCCTGAGGTTGGCTATCGTAAAGGGCTTATTTCATTACTGTATTTCCTATATCTTAATTAGAAATATGTGTGTACATTTGAACATTAGAAAAGGTTTACGTACATAGACATAAGTTTAAAGATACCTGCCTATTTCACCAAAATACACTCTGTCCTTCAACTATTTTGTCCAGCGGCCGTATGCGGAAAATTTTCAGGCTTGGAGCGGAGGTGGATGACCGAAAAACCTCCCAGAACCGCAGAGAACTTCGAGAGGCATTATCCGAATCTTAGATTAAAGTTAAGAACGTAGAAATATTGTAAAGAGTATCCCAAAAGAGTAAATTCACTGTGTTTGAAGACCAAAAGCGTTCCAATAAAGTATAAAATAATCTGTAACGTATGTCTTAAGCAATATGCTATGCATTTATAATAATGTATAATGTTACGTATTGTTTAAGAGAAAATTTCAATGTCCTTAAACTTTTGGTAGAATCTGTATGATGTATTACAGCATTCTCTACACAATACCGTTTATTTTATAGGTGTTGTGCAAAGAATTCCTTTAAAAAACTTGTTTTTCTATTTATTTCATACATAAAGAACTTTCATGCGGGAAATTTTTAAATTATTGTACCTCTCTGCAACAATGTAAATTTGTTTTAAATTTCATATAGACATCTTTAATAGTTTTACAGAAAAAATTATGTTTATTATAGCAATTAATCAGTTATTCCATACAATGCAGTTATTCCAAACTCTTATTCCTATATCTTCTTCGTGTTAGTTAAAATAAACATTTGTACAAATTATCTTATTGCTTATTTCCTTGTAGGTACAAGGGGAATGTTAGAATACAGTAGGCTTTGTGCGATAGTCAAATCTTTTAAAGCTTTGAGATTCCGTTCTCTTTGCACACGTAACATATAAAAAGATGAACAACAATGACCCATTACATGAAAGTTCTAAGTTTTCCGAAACTCACACACATAAAAAGGAATATCTCCGAAATGGTTAACTCTACAAGAAAATTTATTGAGACATAAATTGTGTAGTTTAGCAAGATCTACATTTTTTGTATAGTATGATTTGGTCTATCTCTAACGGTTTACCAGTTATGCAAAAGTCGTCCAGAGTAAATACGACTACAGGGACTATAGCCAGAAAATTCAAGATATACATTTTATTTGTTATCAAAATATCTCAAACATATCACACTTCAATAAAAATCGTTAGAGCCATTTTCAAGATAATCAAAATTTTCGAAAAAGTTTCGATGTAAAGGGTAGTTTAGGGTGGGGCTATTTTCTTCAAAATCTTGGTGTCGCATCCTTGAAAGACATTAAACTTAAATACCAACTTTGGTTTTTAACCGACTTTTCGTTTTTGAGTTATCCTGTCCACAGACTGACAGACTGACAGACACACAAACACACACACGAACCTTTTTCTGAAAATGCTTTTTTTGGATTCAGGGGGGCTCAAAACATGTATTTACGGTGAAATCTCGACATAGAATTTTTGGGTGGAATACAATACTTCCCCTACTTAGCAGTAGAGAAAGTAATAGTATACTAATACCTATAGATTTTGGTAGGAAAATTTCAGGTTTTCGTAGGATCATTAGGGGATTTGAGTTGCACAGTTGGCAACTTGGTCTTCATGTATGGATGACAATTGCTGGCTCTTACGCGCCTGTGCATATTTCTGGTCGAAGGCAGAACAAAGAAAAGGTGATTATAAAAGTCGCTCGCTTCATGAGAAATTTGACAAAATTCTGCTCGTCTTGTTCACGTTTTCTGCTGAACTTGTAGAAAAGAAAGAAGGGTCTTCAGCACAGACGGAAACAATTAGGGAATTCCGACTGAGTCTCTAGCATAAAATAGAGGGTGAAGGGTTTCGAGTAAGTGCACTGGAAAAGGACGAGGGTGATTTGCTGCGGAAGGACTCTACAAGGAAGTATAAGGCATATGGGGATGGTTTTTTCCCTACCGTCTGCACGTGTTTCAAACCGTCTTCACTTGCACACGACGGACTGAAGGATATCAACAAAAACCTACTCCATTAGACTCAAATACACTTGAGAGCTGCAAACGTGTTTGTAAGCTAAACATTCTTAAAAATACTGGTGTGTTGCACTCACATGACTTTCTCTACTCCTGAACAAACTATTCTTACAAACTCTTATTCAAACTCGCACAAATAACAAGCAATATCTCCGAAATGGTTCGCTTCACCAAAAAAAAAAAAAAAAAAAAATATATATATATATAGTGACTTTTCGGTTGGGTGTGAAGTAAAGGAGACAGATGTAGTCGAGATAAAGAAACACCTTTATTTCCGTAAACAGTAACTTTTTACACTCGTTGCAACAGCAAGAAAGTCTTTTCCGATTCACCAACAGCACGGCTCCAAATTCGTAACACAAAGAACTGTCCCTTCTCCGTCGGCACGACTACTCAACGCTTCACATACGTCTGACTCCTCTTCTGTCGCACTTTACCGCTATTTATATCTCCCAGGCACTATTCTGGAAGCTTCAGGAACGTTCATTTATTGCGGTGAGATACAAAGTAGAAGATTCCAGGAGCCTCTATCATTTTCTCTCTTTCGGCAAGCGCCCCAATAATGCGGCCATTCTCTGTCTCTTTCCTTCGGCTCCTTTGCGGTAGTGCCGACAATAATGCGATGGGTGACACTGCTGTTGTCGGCAATTAGATGCGGCGGGCGCGGTGACAATATATATATATATATATATATATATATATATATATATATATATATATATATATATATATTTGGACATAAATTGTTTGTACAGTATCAAAATTTCATGTAAAAGTTAGTTTAGATTTGAGGATTTATTTTTTAAAAAATTCTTGTCTCATCCTTAAAAGATATTAAACTTAAACAATACCAAATATAGTTTTTAACCAAGTTTTCGTTTTTCAGTTGTGTTCTTCAAAGGCAGCCATAGACACACACACACACACACACACACACACACACACACACACACACACACACACACACACACACACACACAGGGAGAGAGAGAGGCAGAGAAACAGAGACAGAGAGACTGAGAGACAGACAGAGTCAGACAGAGCCAGACAGACAGTCAGACAGAGACAGATAGAGACAGAGATAGACAGACAGAGACAGAGATAGACAGAGATAGACAGAGACAGACAGACACGGACAGACAGACAGAGAGAGACAGACAGAGACAGACACATACAAACGCGCGCGCGCGCCTATCTTTTTCTAAAAATACCTTTTTTATTCAGGGACCTCAAAACTTACTTCTGGTGAAATCTTGACATTGAGTTTCGGATAAATACTTCGCTTACTTACTGTACGGAGTAAATAAATTGAAAATTGATGTGATGCACTCACATGACTTTCTCTACTCACTCTTGTACTAACTATTTTTACAAAAGATTGTTCTATCTAGTTCATGTTAATCGACACCATGTTAATTTTATAAAAATGATTTGGCTATGTATTTCCTTGTAGGTCAAATGAAATATGAGAATACAGTAGGCTTAAGTGATAGTCAAAACTTTTAAGGAGGGGTCATTATGGAATGACTTTGATATTCCGTTAAGTTTGCTTGACCAGGAGGGGGAAATAACCAATAACGACTTATCATTTGGGAAAAGTAGTACTAGAAAATTCAAACAATAACAAGGAATGTCTTAAACGCATGGTATGATAATCAAATGATTAGTCAATTTTAAGAAAATAAACAATATCGAAAAATTTCCATGTAGGTGGTTGAGTTTTTTAAAAATATTCCTGTTTCATTCTTAGCACAAGTTTTGGGTTTAACTGGCATTTCGTTGTTGAGTGATGCTGTTCACACACACACAGAAAAAAAGCTTTCCTCAACAAAAAGTACTTAAATCAACGCTATCAGTTCCCAGAGTTTGTCGGTCTGATTTTGGGACACCCTATGTGTGTGTTTGTAATAAGCTATTAATATCGGAGCGTTAATCTGGTAATTAGTAAGAAAGACGAAGCTAGTTCTGATTAGGCAACGCTGCAGGTCTGTGATTGGCTGTAGCCATGGAGCGTCTGAAAGCTTGATGTTGATGAACGTCAGATGTTTCAGTATGGCTGCAGTTTGCTTGCACAGTGTTTAGGTACATGGGGTATAAGAAGGATCGGTGTAACGAACAAGCTTGACATCTGTCTTCATAAATTAAATGTGAAACCCAAGTCCCAGACATGTAAAATGCTGTCTTCTTGGGGGAAGTGGCTCGAAGGTCACATGACCTTTTATTTTCGAAAACCGCCAGAGTGCAGCAAAGTTCGTAAATTTACCACAAATATGTAAATATTCCTTTCCATTTCAAAAGTTCAAATAATTAATGCATTATAATAATTATATTTCACTTACGATATATGACCGAAATTTCATGGAAATAGAGAAAAAAATTGTTACTCTTACTACGTACGGTAGGTAGAGGAAGTATTGTATTTAAATCAAAGTCTCGATGTCAAGGAGACATGTTCTGAGGCCCCCGAATCCAAAAAAAGCATTTTTAGAAAAAGGTCACTGTGTGTATGTGTGTGCCTGTGAACAGCGTAATTGAAAAACAAAAAGTGAAGAAAATTCCTTCATCCTATACTACCCTTTACATTGAAAATTTTGATTTTCTCGAAAATGGTGTTGACAATTTTTAATTAAGATGCCACATGCTTAAGATATTTTTATAACAAATGAAATGTATATGTCTAATTTTCTGGCTATAACCCCTGTAGTCGTATTTACTCTGGACGACTTTTGCATAACTGGTAAACCGTTAGAGATAGACCAAATCATACTAGACAAAAAATGTAGATCTTGCTAAAATACACAATTTATGTCCAAATAAATTTTTTTGTGGACTGAACCATTTCGGAGATACTCCGTGTTGTGTGTGTGAGTTTTGGAATACTCAGTTTTCCAAATGGAAGGTCGTTATGCACTTTTTTATGTCTTAGCCGTGCACAGAGAACTGACTATCGTACAAATCCTACTGTATTCCCATATTCCCCTTGTATCTACAAGGAAATAAGCAATAAGATAATTTCTGCAAATGTTTATCTCAACTAACATGAACTTGGAGGAATAAGTGTTTGTAAGAATGGTTAATACAAGAGTAGAGAAAGTCATGTGAGTGCAACACATCAGATTTTTAAATTATTATTGTTGTTACACCCCTGACTGTGATGTTTACAGTTACCTGTGTTACCCCCTTCCCTTCGCCGCTATATCAAGTGCACAACTGTAATAATTACATATGTCTTATAGTTCCACTGGATCTGATGACGCAGTTTTGGCGGTAAGAAGTACCTCGCAGCCCGTTCTTGCTTTGTTCTGCAAATGACTATTCGGAACCCTGAGGGAAATTTATTTCTGAGAGAAGAAAAGGAACACAACAAAGGGAGAGACATGGACCTAACGAATGAATGGGGAAGGCCTAGAAACGTTCCAAAGAAACAGCTGAAGCAAGAAGCTGGGGGTTGCATATCGACAAAGTTGCTGACATTATGGGGGAAGCGAAATATCCGGATTTCGATCAAAGTCTGTGCAACCCCAGATAATCCCCGCTTTTTTGTAACTTTGTGCGCTCATTTCAATCCGAGAACTTTAAGCTAGTCATAATCTGCTTGTAAGAGGATTGGCATGCGACATTTTTAATCAGAACGATCAAAAAAAGATGTAAATTCTGTCCGTGGCAGGGAACGTTCATTAGACAGGGTGATATTATGAGGGTTGAAAACATCAACATGGATTAAAACTGTCACATTGACATCAAACGTAAAAAGACCACAGTAATATAGAGCACCTGCTACAATACCAGGGGATCGATTCCTGGCTGAGGAATCTGACATATATCCTTGAAGATATAATTTCCCCTTAGTTTATCATAAGGACATGTTCTTGTCAAATTCTGAGTCTAAACCATTCTCGAATCACGTTTATCACACACGCAATAGTTCATAAAAATCGGCCCAGCCGTTTAGCAACATTACTATATAGCACCTGGGCGACAGAGCTTCGCTCGGCGTTTTTCGGCTCTGTTTTTGAGAAATCTTTTAATCTTTTTTGTGGGAGAAGATACATAAACCTGAAAGGAAAAACGTTAACTAAATAATCATTTTTGTCGCAATTGTTAAGAGTCAAGTACTTAATTAGAGAAAACACTGTGAATGTAATATGCAGCATTTCTATTTCAAACATGCACAAAATTGTATGACTTATTTGCAGAAGAGTGAGTAGAAAGAGATATGAATGTGTTAGCTAAAAGTGTGTAGAGAAAACACTGTGAGTGTAATTTGCAGCATTTCTATTTCAAACATACAGAAAATTGTATGACTTATTTCTAGAAGTGAGTAGAGAAACAGTTACGAATGCGTTACCCAAAAGTAAGTAGAGAAAGCAGTGTGAATGTAATAGCATTTCTATTTCAAACATACAGAACATGGTTTGACTAATTTTAAAAAGTGGGGATAAAAATGATTTTGGGGGTAAGCAATGTTTTTTATGGAAAATTGTTTATAGAAGAGTGAGTAGAGTAAAAGATGTGAATGTGTTACCTAAAAGTGAGTAGAGAAAACACTGTGAATGTAATATGCATGTATACAAAAATTTAACCAAATCTTAAGAGCCATTTCTGAAATACCGGGAATATACCTATATACAAGAATTGCACTGTAAAAGTGGGAATAATTTTTTTTTATGTAAAATCACGTTTTTTTTTCGGGAATTACACCTACATAGTTGAACTTAAAAAGCAAAACCCTATCTCAATACAAAATTTAATGGAATATATATACAAGAATTGCTCGTTAAATATATAAGATAAAGACCTCGGTTTTGCTCTGATTTGTATGTAAATTTGCATACGTAGTCTCAAACGTGTTATGTAGATTCAAATACACATTTGATGATTGCTTTGTTCATTGGCTCACAAAAAATAAAAAATATATTAATGTAATGTAAGGAATAAATTTAGAAATATGGCAAACTAAGGGAAAACGAAAACATGGTGGTGCTAGGGTGACAAACATGTCGGTAAACTTTTTGAAAATAGTTGGTCAGGAAAAATATGATTCACAGGAGTCTATAGAATAGTTATACCATATAATTCAGAAACCAAAAATGTAATTTTCACCTAAAAATGTAGCCCTTGCACATATTCCAAAGGAAAGGTATGTGTGCGTGTGTCTGTGTGTGAACAGAATATGTCATAAACGAAAAATATGTGTTCTAGCAAAAAAGATGCACAGAAAAGTTATTACACAAAAAGCGTCGATATCGTTAAAAACACAGTCCTGTCAAATAATTCTTTTAGCGTTAGTCATTTCCTAGATATTCTAGTCTGAGTTACCAAGTTACTTTTCTCAAATGTGAAGTCGTTATACTCTTTTATTCTCTCTTGGTTATATCTACGAGTATAAAAGAACTGAATTTCAGAGTAACAACACAGCAATTTCTAATCTATGTATATTTGCTTCTGTTGTGTATTTACTATTCAGCAGAAAGTGAAGACGCAAAGGGTACAGAAAATGAGATAAGTCGGTGAACACTTAATCAGGAATGTCATTAATTACTTTGTTTGAGACAGTCGTCGGTAGCAGAATTGGAGAAATAAATAACCCTCAGACCTCCCAGAGGCGGGTTGTTTCGTTTGGAAAGAAGATGAAAGAAGTGGGGTTATGTTTCAAATCGCCAAACCCGCCTCCCTCTTGTCAGCAATGTGGTCGCCAGATTCTCTCCCTGGCTCCAAGACCTGGGTGAAAAGGTCGAGACGAGCGTGCAGGGGGAGTCAAGCTGTGTGACAGCAGCGGAGACTACTCACGTGGAAATTAAAAAAAAAATATTAATAATGATAATGATGATAATAGTAATAATAATAATAATAATAATAATAATAATAACAACAACAATAATAATAATAATAATAATAATAATAATAATAATAATAATAATAATAATAATAATAATAATAATAATAATAATAATAATAATAATAATAATAATAATAATAATAATAATAATAATAATAATAATAATAATAAACTTGACCTTGAAACTCACAGATCAGCGACGTTATTAATAGCTCTGGGTTCTGACTTGGCAGTCAGGGAAGAATTCTTTATAAAGGACACTTCACCGCGCAGCCGCAACCCACCGGAACCCGTCGCCTGGTCTTGAATCTCTTAAATACATGGCAATTAAGAAAATGATGGGCACAGGAAAGTCGTGTCTGGAGAGAAATCACCTGTCGACCCGGGGACAGCATGAAAATCCCGTAGGTTAGAATGGGGAGTCGACGGGAATCGAATCAGGGGCCTTCTTGTACTTTTTGTCGGCGCCACTTTATTTGGTGCTGCAAGAATAACGCATGAAAGTGCGTTCTAGGTGCTCGTTTGGGACTTTTGTGCTTCAGAGGTTGGCACCATTGCTTTTAGAGCGAATTATATTATGACGTAATACGTATTCAGGGTGTCATGCTAGCATAATTACCATCATGAATGTAGTATTAACATACTTTCTTGGTATCGTTTTATCGTAAATTTGCAACACTGTCCCTTAAATTGTATAGACAGAGGTAATTTAGTTCAGAACCAAACTTAAACTTCATTTACCATCAATTTAAATTATAAAATTGCATTTAAGAGGAAGGAGTATGCATGTATACGAATGGCAGCACTGTCAGCAGTCGGTCAGTTCTGAGAAAAATTATCGCAGACGCTTTCCCCCTCCACCCGGACGCCGCCCGGATTGTCATTCCCCTCCATAACCCTCCGCCTATAGTCAAGCCATCCCCGCACCTCCCCTCACCACTGGCAGCATCTACAAGATGCGAACACATTTGCAGGGATGAGCTACAGTCCGAAACTGTATCCATAATGAAAACATCGGCGCTCTTCCGCGTATTAGCGGTGTAAAAGCATTTTCCACGAAACAAAATGGGTAAATAGAAACTGGAAGTGTACGAATGTATTTTGGGATGATGTCTGATGCTAAGGATATTTGAAGTAATGCTTTTGATGTAATGGTAGCTTTTCTTTCTTATTTTAATTTTTTGGGAAGGCGCCGTCCTAGAGTCCTCCATTGCCAGCCGCCACTGATGCTTTTTCTAGAAATGTTTTCTTTTATTCAGGGGGCTTCAAAACATAAATTTCCCGTGAATTTCGGATCGAGTATAATATCGCTAACTACTGTGCGTAGCAGAGAAAGTAATAAAATTAAAATGTTTTTTAGCTACAATTCCTCAGAACTAATTTGTTTTCAATGGTGAAAAAGAATTATCAAAATTGGCTAAGGAGTTTTTCAGATTTGTTGCATGCGGAAGCACGTTTTGTGGCTTTAGTTGATAATCAGAAACCTTTCATGATTAAATCATAATTATAACCAGCAGCAAGAGAAGGAAATAGCACCCCAATCACTTTCATTAGGTGTCATGTCTTTCATCAATTCATTTCGCTTGGTTCCCCGCTAGTCTTTTGTTCTGCGTATGCGTATTACTCACTTGCAGTACAAACATCGCCCGCGAGGTGTCTGACGGCGCCACTTGTACCACTGCTAACACTTGACAAATTAAGACATATCCCATCCCGTTTGTCTTTTGTTGCCACCGCTTCAGTCGTCGACAACGTTTTCACTTTGCCTTTAGTTGAACTTTCCTGATACGCGTGTTCATTCTAGAGCAATATCACAAAGGCTTTGTATAGATAACAGCACTTCTGAATTATGACGTTAAACATGATTGATTGAAAAATTATGAAATTTACTATTTTTAGTCTTATGCTTATAAATGCTTCCCCAAACCAGTCTTGGCGACTGTAAGACGCTAATACAAGATGACCGACAGAGATGGCTCCCTTTCATTTCAGTTTCACTTGAATCTGGGTTTTCGGGATCGGAAGTGTTGACGACGGGCGAGTTTGACGCTACTGCGTGAGTACCTTGTGAACTTCCTACTCTTGGAGGATAGATGGCGCTGTATTCGTGTGACCGGTCGCTGCTTGGCAAACTCTGGTGTCGAGATGAGTCTCCAGTACATCTTAGAGACCGTCACGTTGCTCGCACTACTGCCTCAACAGTTGGATCAGTGTGGAATCCCCTCCGTATATGCTCTACCTCTACTATAAGATGCATCTTCAAGCAATGTTCCTGAAAAATAACATTTTTAACATGTCATTAGATTGCAAAGCTGACTAAAAATTATTTTTTAGCTTATAAAACCGACCCGGGCTGAATATAAGATGGTCAAACCACGCACTACGCCAGATGTTTCAACTAATAACAAAGAAACACAAGACTATTGGACAAGTACAACCTAACTCTAAATGTTGTAGTGATAAATTGTCAGTCCACGAACAAAAGTCTTGGCGATCAGTTATTCCGGTATCTGAAAGCAGGAGAATGTTACCTCAGATTTTCTCTCCCTGACCAGTCAGACTTGGACAGTGCAGCCAACTTGTGTTTTAATATACTTGCTTCTAATTTATTTGAAAAAGCGTCTACGTAATTACATGCCCTTATGAACATTATGTGCCTCATTATCCACTATGTCTCTGAATGGGAATATGAATGTAATGATGAACGGATGTGAAACCTGACACTTTCATTCGGAGGGGATGTGATGGACAATTACTTGACTGAATAGTGAACTTTGACACTAACAGTCAGGGGTGCACACACTTTACACCCTTATAGAGTAGATCAGTGCTGTCCAACTTTGCACAAATTTATCTTATTGAGGAGATTTGGTTGAAAATCTTCTTGTTGCATCCTTGGACGCCCCAGAAGTGAAATACCAGGTTAGGTGTTTACTGGATTTTCATTTTTAATGTCGGCTATTCATACATAGTGTGCGTTTTTAACCAATGCTTTTCTGGATTCAGACTTCCTCTAGACATGGATTTCTTCTGTTTATGTGAGTGACTCGCACTATACCTTGAACAGCCTTCACTTATTTACTTGCTAACCAATCAGTGAAGGTCGTGAGCAAGAGTTGATTTATGCGGTTCCGGCAGCTTCGGGAAGCATTCCACGGCACACTATAGCAAGGAGGAAGTCTGTGTTCTGTTTATGCTTTTGCGCATGTAGTAGCGTTGAAATTTCCGTGCAAAATTCTAGACTATTGAATATGAATATATAGGTGACTTTGAGCAATGTGTTCAAATGGCAAATTGCCTTTCGGTTCCCACGTGCAATTCCTTCCTGACGCACCTCCGCAATATTTGTTAATAATAAAGCCATTAACTTGAAAATTGGTAGACTTAATACAAGTAAATGAGAAAATGATTGTTCGAAAGCTTAGGGAAAAAAAAAAAGAAAAAAAAATTCGAAAGCTTAGAGCTCTAGTTTGTATAGTTTTTCAGGTAATATGACTAAATATTTTAATTAGAGCAAATATAATAGACTAATTTTAAAACAGCTTTGTGCACGAAGAGAAGTATGATAGTGAGACCTTCTTATAACTTAGTAAAGTGAAAATAAACATATTTGATTGAAGTTGATATTATTGGCAGAGAAATAAATGTTTTTAAGAAGCGGTAGATGTTAAAATTAATTTATTATCATTTTTTATGAGCCAATGAACAACACAACCATAAAATCTACATTCGGAATTTCAGATAACACCTTTCAAATTACGTATAAAAATCTGATGATACTGCCTTGTAAGTCCTACATACGGGGAGGGTAGTCAGATAAAGAAAAATCTGATGTGTTACACTCACATGACTTTCTCTACTCTTCTACTAACCATTCGTACAAACTCTTATTCCTATATCTTCTTCGTGTTAGTTGAGATAAACATTTGTACAAATTATCTTATTGCTTATTTCCTTGTAGGTGCAAGGGGAATATTAGAATACAGTAGAGTTTGTGCAATTGTCAAATACTTTAAAGCTTTGAGTTCTGTTGTCTTTGCACACTTAACGTATAAAAAAATGAACAACGATGATCCATTTCACGAAAGTTCTAAGTTTTCCGAAACTCACACACATTACAAGGAATATCTCCGAAATGGTTCACCCTACAAGAAAATTTATTGAGACATAAATTGTGTATTTTAGCAAGATCTACATTTTTTGTAGAGTAAGATTTGGTCTATCTCTAACGGTTTACCAAATATGCAAAAGTCGTCCAGTGTAAATACGACTACAGGGACAATAGCCAGAAAATTCAAGATATACATTGCATTTGTCATAAAAATATCTCAAGCATATGACATTTTAATCAAAATCGTTATAGCCATTTTCAAGAAAATCAAAATTTTCGAAAAATTTTCCATGTAAAGGGTAGTTTAGGGTGGGGCTATTTTCTTCAAAATCTTCGTGTCGCATCCTTGAAGGACATTAAACTTAAATACCAACTTTGGTTTTTAACCGACCTTTCGTTTTTGAGTAATGCTGTCCACAGACTGACACACAGACACACACACACGGACCTTTTTCTGAAAATGCTTTTTTTGGATTCAGGGGGCCTCAAAACATATATTTCCGGTGAAATCTCGACATCGAATTATACTTTCCCTACCTACCAGTAGAGAAAGTAAAAAAGAAACAAAGAAGGAACGAAGAAAAGGAGGGGAGGGAGGGGTGGCAGAAAGAGAGGAAGGGAGGAAAAAGATTGTGTGCCAAATTTGGTGGAAGCCAGTGTAACGGTTTAGAAGAGTGCAAGAAACAAACACGAAACACCGAGGTTTACAGTAATACCACTCAGTTTGTTTCTGCTACGGAACGAACGTGCTGAAACATAACTACGTGCGTACAACTTTGTTGTGATTCAAGTGTCGCATATTTTAAAGGATTTATTATAGGACATTTCTGACTTTGGGGATTAAAACCAGAGGATTACCAACGCGAAAGGGAATTTCAAAGTCCAAGAAGACCTGAAGTAAGGGATTAGTGTGTCGTGCCAAGATTTTTGTCACCCTTGTCTTTGCAGTTGGCAAGATTGAAAGACAAAAAGGAAGTAAAGGAAGGCCTGAGACGTCCCACATGTAATATGAGATGTGGTGTAACTCGACACCAGCCGAGCCGAGGGGATATCGCAATAAACCTTAATGCCATCATCATAAGCTGCTCAGCATTCTTGTAGATTACAACTTCCCTCAACACGTGAAAAACAAAAAGTGAAATCTTGTATAGACATCAAAACATTCTTCGAAGAAGAACATAACGAACAAATCCGATCTGTTACACTCACATGACTGTAAAATGATCCAAAAATTCGATGTCGAGATATCACCGGAAATATATGTTTTGAGGGCCCCTGAATCCAAAAAAAGCATTTTTAGAAAAAGGTGCGTGCGTGTGCATGTGTGTAAGTCAGTCTGTCAGTCTGTGGACAGCATAACTCAAAAACGAAAAGTCGGTTAAAAACCAAAATTGGTATGTAAGTTTAATGTATTTTAATTATGCGACACGAAGATTTTCAAAAAAATAGCCCCACCCTAAACTACCCTTTACATGGAAAGTTTTTCGAAAATTTTGATTTTCTTGAAAATGGCTATAACGATTTTGATTAAAATGTGATATGTTTGAGATACTGTTGTTGTTGTTGTTGTTTTCTAGTGCCTTGCATCTGGCAATGAAGCCATTAGCATTCGTGCTTTCCAATACTTTTGAACTGTAGTTTCTTCTGATCTTAATGCTTCACAGGTCTTCAAGTGTTCTTCATTCACTTCTGCTGGATCGTTACACAGGACACATATCGGTGAGGCTGAGATACCTATTCTGTAGAGATGACTTGCCAAGCAGTCATGATTTGTCAATAGTCGGAAGGCTGCAACCGCTGTTTTCCTTGGTCTCTGGGGGATTATATCTGGATTGGAAAGTAGTGTAATCCATTTTTTATCTTTGGCATTTGTTTCTATTTCTTGTAGGTATGAATGACAAAAATTTTTAATGATCAAGCGTTTTATTGAGGAATATGAGAAATTGAATTTAGACTTTTGTGTTATTGTTGTGGCTTTCTTTGCAAGTGAGTCTGCAGCTTCGTTCCCCATGACTCCACAGTGTGCTGGAATCCATTGGAGATGAACAGTCTTATTAACTTTTTGGAGTTGTGTTAACATTTTGTAGCATTCTCTAATTTTTGTTGACTTCTTTGTAGTATTTGAACATATTCCCTGAATTGCAGCTTTAGAATCCGAAAGAATTACTGCCTTGTTAAATTTATTTAAGGGAAGATTTAATAATTGTCGGAGAGCAATGTATATAGCCTCTATTTCTCCATCATAATTTGTTGTGTCTCTTCCAACAGAATGATAAAAGGAAAAATGTGAACACGTAACTCCAGCTCCAGTAAGGTTTTCCTTGGAGGATCCATCAGTATATATGTGCAGCCATTCTTCTGTGGGATACCTAGTATTGATTGTTTCCAGAGCTAGAAGTTTTTGTATTTCTTTTGGTGTGTCTGATTTACTTATTTCCTCTATTAATTCCAAATTGAAGGTAGGTTGCAATAATTCCAATGGATTTTCTCTAATAAGTAGATTTTCTCTGGTGTTAGGAATGTTCAATTTGGATTTAATCTGTGTTACCTTTTCTAGGAAACTACTATGAGTTTTAAGGATTGAAGGGGGGAGGTTCTCGTCTGTCCATTTAGAGTTTGGCAGTCGTAACATTTTCTCGTGTTGGAGCAATGCTTGTTCTTCTATTTTTGTTGTTATTGATGGGGTCCGTGTTAAGGCAAGCATGGCATCAATAGGTGTGGATTTAACTGCTCCAGTGATTAGGCGAAGAGCCTGATTTTGTATTTGTTCAAGTTTATTGATGTTAGCATTTGCTGCTGTTATTAAAGCTTCAGAACAGTACAAGAGGTTTGGTTTAATATACATTTTGTATGTTGTGTTAAGGACTCTCCTTGAGCAGCCCCATTTAGCACCAGCTAACCTTTTCAGGATTTGCAATTTCTTTTCAACCTTTTCTGAGATGTTTGTTATATGTTTTTTCCAACTTAGCTTTCTGTCGAAAGTGATGCCTAAGTATTTGGCATCATCAACTGCTTTGAGTGGTTTACCATTATAATTTATGCTAATATTAACTGGTTTGTATTTTAGTGTAAATAATTCATAATTTGTTTTTTCCACATTGATAGTCATGAAGTTTTTGGAGCTCCATTCATGTACTTTGTTTAGGGCTGTTTCTATTCTGTCTTTAATTAATTCAGGTTTTTTTGAAGAGCCTGAAGTCCAAATGACTACATCGTCAGCAAATAGAGCAATTTTGGTTTCTAAAGTTTTTATTATTGATGGAAGGTCATTTATATATATGTTAAAGAGTGTTGTGCTCAGAACAGCACCTTGTGGAAGTCCTCGGTGTGTTTGTTTATATTTGGAAATGTATGTATTATATTTTGTGGCACAAAATCTTTGTGAAATAAACTGAGTTATCCACTTAAGCATGTTACTTTTCACACCTATTGATTGCAACTTCTCAACTAATTTATTTCTCCAGACTGAGTCATATGCTGATTTAAAATCAATGAATACTGCCAAGGTATCCTCCTTTCTATTGAAAGCTTCCTTGATGTCTTGGCTTAGTAGGAGTACATTTTCACTTGTACTATGATTCTGTCTGAAGCCGGTCTGTGAACTATTAATTAAGTTGTAATATTCTAGGAACCAGTTAAGTCTAGATGCCACCATTCTTTCCATCACTTTTGCAATAACACTGGTCAAAGATATTGGTCTGAAACTATTAATATTGTTTGAGGGTTTGTTTTTCTTTAAAATCGGGATGATAATGGCTTTTTTCCAGTCGGAAGGTACAGCCATTCTCCAACACGTGTTATACAGTTTAAGTAGGATTTCTTTTCCTTTCCTGCCAAGGTGTTTAATAAACTCTGGATGAATCTTGTCAGGTCCAGGAGATTTTTTGTTCTGTAATTGTTCTATTGCTAAATCCAGTTCTGTTTCATTAAAATCCTGAATAAAAATATCATTTCGTATACCTTTTGGCTTACTAGTTTCTCTGATAGTTTTTTGGATAGCCTTATCTTGTTTTTTATACGCTTGGGGTACTCTTTGTGACTGAGCATAAAACTTGTTAAGGGATTCTGCTATTTCCCTATCTGTAGTTAAGCTTTTGTTATTATATTTTAATGGTTCAGTTGTATTTTTTGATAATTTTGTTTTATTAAGGTATTTGTATATTTTATTTCCATCTTTCCTATAGTCCATATGTTCTACAAAATTTGTGAAACTGGCCCTTTTTGCTGTAATTAATTCTTTCTTAAAAATGGCTGCTTTTCTTCTCCAGTTTTGTACATCTTCTGGACACTTGGTTCTTTCGGCTTTGACTCTTGCTATATTTCTTTCGTGTTTTAACTTAGATAAAGATGGAGACCAAAAGTAGCTATATTTCTTTAACTTTCCTTTGGGGATATGTGTTTTGGCTGCTGTCAATAATATTTCACAAATTTTTTTATTCATTTCATCTGTTGACTTGAACTCTGATTCTAACAGTATATTACACTTCCCTTCTATCTCATTTTGGAAACTGGACCAATCTGCTTTTTTAAAATTCCAAGAAGTTTTAACTTTTGGTTTGTTACTTTTATTTATTAGACCTCTTATGGAGTTTATGGTGATTCTGTGGCCTGAACCTGGGTCTTCTATTATTTCTCTTTTTGTATTGTCAATTATGTCAGATGACACCATCAGAAGGTCAGGATTTGTACCCGAACCATTATAATGAAGGTAAGTGGGTGGATCATTTGGATTAAATATTAATTCCATTGTTGACGAGTTTAATAGGTCTTCTATGACTCTTCCTGCTGAATTTATATCTCTGTAGCCCCACCTAGGGGAATGTGCATTAAAATCACCTATTAAAATACTTTTGGGTTCTATGGGAATAGAATTTAGATCTAGTGTATTGTCTGGAGGATTGTAGATACTGTAAATTCTATAGTGGTAGTTACTTTTCGATACTTCAATTTTAACTATTTCTGATTTATCTTGTTCTTCCATTGTTTTTTGGATTTGGATAGTAGCTTTCATATTTTTTTTAATTCCTGTAAGAATACCACTTGCTATTTGACGAGCGTTTGGAAGTATATGTGTAGTGTACTGATCCATTTCAAAGTATATTTCCTGTTCTTGTGATATATTGGCTTCTTGTACTGTGAAGACATCTATATCTTGGTCTTTTAATATTTTCATTAGCTCTTGTTTTTTAGGCTGGGACATGCCTCCTGCATTCCACTGTAGAATTCTTAAAGTATTGGAACAATGATGAGATATTTTGATGACAAATGAAATGTATATTTTGAATTTTCTGGCTATAGTCCCTGTAGTCGTATTTACTCTGGACAACTTTTGCATCACTGGTAAACCGTTAGAGATAGACCAAATAATACTAAACAAAAAATGTAGATCTTGCTAAAATACACAATTTATGTCTGAATAAATTTTCTTGTAAAGTGAACCATTTCGGAGATATTCCTTGTTATGTGTGTGAGTTTCGGAAAGCTTAAAACTTTCGTGAAATGGATCATCGTTGTTCATTTTTTTATATGTTAAGTGTGCAGAGAGAACGGGATCTCAAAGCTTTAAAACATTTGATTGTATTCTAATATTCCCCTTGTACCTATAAGGAGCAATAAGATAATTTGTACAAATGTTTATCTCAACTAACACGAAGAAGATATAGGAATAAGAGTTTGTAACAATGGTTAATACAAGAGTAGAGAAAGTCATGTGAGTGTAATACGTCAGATGTTTGACAGACACTCACACACACCTACACACAAAAATTCAGGAGGCCTGAAAGGTTATATTTCCGATGACAGTTCTGGGTCGAATGCCATACTTCCCCTGCTTGCTATACAGAGCAATGCGCTCATGCAGATGAATCAGGTGATATTCTCAGCAGAGTATGAATGTCTCCATGCACCAATGATAGCCTTTGAGTACACGGAGCATCTGGCAAAAGCTCGCCTCCGTGGCTACTTCATTAGTTTAGGAACATTACCAACATCTGCTTTGCGTCACATCTTAGAACTTGTTAATAATCCACATCACCGGGAAGCCTGGACCGCCGGTAAACTCCCTGACAAATATATACCTACACGTCCTGGAATATTTATTTATAACTCTGGAATCTTTTTGTCACCGCTAAGGCGCTTCTCATGATTTGCAGCCCAAGGAGGCGCACACAAAAAGGAACAGGGGATAATGCCTAGAAGAACAAGAAAAATTAAGAAAGGAAGAGTTCCGGATAAGGGGAAGAAGAATTATGTGGTTCCAGCTATAAAGAAATTGAAAATAATTCATCATGCTCCTAATGGATTAACCAGGATATGCCTTACTTTTGTAAAAGTTTTCCTCTCGTCTGTTGACAAGCAACGTTTATATATTATACTCTGGTAAAGGGGGTCCTTTGTTTAAAAACAAACGTTTTTATTATCAAAGTTGCATCTTTTACTGAGCTATAGCCATTTGTCTTGCAGATACTAGGGAAGGTAAATACTAAATATATGTTTTGAGGCCCCCCTGAATCCAAAAAAAGCATTTTTAGAAAAAGGTCCGTGTGTGTGTCTGTGTGTCTGTGTCAGTCTGTCAGCCTGTGGACAGCATAACTCAAAAACGAAAACTCGGTTAGAAACCAAAGTTGGTATTTAAGTTTAATGTCCTTCAAGGATGCGACACGAAGATTTTGAAGAAAATAGCCCCACCCTAAACTACCCTTTACATGGAAAATTTTTCGAAAATTTTGATTTTCTTAAAAATGGCTCTAACGATTTTGATTAAATTTTTGTATACATGCATATTACATTCTCTACTCACTTTTAGGTAACACATTCACATCTCTTTCTCTACTCACATCTATTTCTCTACTCACTCTTCTATAAACAATTTTCCATAAAAACGTTTGCACCAAAAAAAAACATTTGTATCCGCACATTTAAAATAAGTCATACCATGTTCTATATGTTTGAAATATAAATGCTATTACATTACCACCCAACGTATTACATTCACATGGTTTTCTCTACTCCTTTTTCTTTTACCTAACATACTACTCCCTCTTCTACAAACATACATTTTTCCAGACACCTGAAATATAATTGTAACGTATAAAATTCACACGGTTTTTCCACTCATTTTTATTTTAGTAAACACAATCACATTTCTTTCACTATTCCCGTTTCAGCGAACAATTACGAACAATTCATACAATTTTCTATATGATTGAAACAGAAATGCGTAGTACATTCACATGGCTTTATCAACCAGCTTTTCTTCCTGTAGTATTTGTTATTGTTCAACAGTGCTTTTGCTTAGTGTTGCTCCGGTGCTTTAATAAAAAATAAAGAAATAGTTAAAAAAAGTAAACTAATCACAATTAATGTCAGGAGTGCGCCGAAAAGCACGATATGGAACAGTTGATGAAATAAATGTTAGCCAAGATGGACATAATGGGAAATGAAATGAATTCTGGAATGTGGCAGAGGAAACAAATATGAAAACCGAATTGGAAAAATGTAAACTACGGAGTAGAAAATATAGGAACAAAGATGGACAAAATGAAAACAAAAATGGAAGGTAAACTGAAAATGTAAACGCGACTGGCCAGAGTAAAGAAAACCATGGAAGAACTGGACGGAGAGATAAAGGACTTTGGCGAATGTTTTAACGCCCTGGAGTCAATCGCAGCAACAAAGAACTGAACTCCATAATAGAACAAATGCTCGACGAAAACGTGTAACTGGGTGGATATCTATGGGGGAGGCCTACGTTTAGAATTAGAAGTTTTACAGCTGAAATGATGGTGTTTATGAAATATTTGTATCTCGGAAATTACTCTTCACAATTGCGACTAAAATTGTTATTTAGTTAACGTTTTGACTTTCAGTTTATCTAAATAAGTATCGTCTCCCACAAAAAACAGGATTTCACAAAAACAGAGGCGAAGAACGCCGAGGTACTGGGAGATAAAATGTCATTTTTTGTTCACCTATTTTTGAAATTTTGCAACCTATTTTGATTTGTGATGGAACCTATTTTAGGTGCCTAATTTAAGAGTTTTAGTAAATAGTAGTCTGAGGTATAGTAATGAACCATTAATAAGCAGTGCATGTTTATTTTCCGAAGGTAATTTCGTAACTTATAGGAACATCTTTACGTTTATTACACCGCATTTATTGATTGATTTTAATAGCAATAGGCCAGGTGGCCGTGTACTCTCATTTTGCCCCAAAAGGCCATAGCTCTGTAACAAGGTTTCTTCCCTTGGGCGAGGGGACATTTAACTTCATTTTATGGTTTTGCCCAGAACCTGTTAGCGATAGCTTGGAGGGAAACTAAAATGAATTGTTGGTATCTGGCTTTAGCACCCACCTTAATGCGTATCTCATTGTTAATTGTTTCCCTTGGATACATTATTTAGAATTTATAATTAGTTTTATTTGGTCATTCTTTTGTTTATTAAGTTTTTGACTCTCACTCCGGTTCAGAATTTATCAGTTACGTCAGACGTCGTATGATATTACAGTAATAAATTAAGAAAAGATGTCAGTTGCGCTCATATGACTTTCTTTTCTCATTCTAGTGGAAATTATTCTTAAGGATGTGTATAAATGAAAATTATAAACTAATAAGCCTAGCAGTTTTAAATTTATATAACAGGTGTAATGAAATAAAAACATTGGACAATAAAACCTATGGAAATCTTTATTTTCTATATTTCTGTGAGCATGTATAACCAATTTCATTAGAATAATACCTTTTACTCATGTATAAATAAAAATAACTTAAAATAATTTTCACGACCTGTAGGACAACTAAAAATTTCGGGAACAACCATACTTTGCATATAAGAATTATTACAGCCACCTAGTGTGGTTAGGAAAATGACATAATCTTCAAATTTAAAATCTCCCTTTGTCTTTCACAATAAATAAAGCACTAAAGTTACATTGTTATTAAACCATAAAATATTTTAAAACTATTTGATTAACACAACAAACTATTTGGTTATAAAATCAATATTATATTTAAATTTTTAAACGCGAAATACAATAGCTTATACTCACTAAACTAATAGCAAAATAAACCTCTAAAAAGAGAAATCATTTAGTAGCTTTTATATGTTTACAAATACGACTATTCAGAAAGTACCTTATGAAAATGAAAATAAGTACCTGTAAGATCACATTGAATAATTAATTCCCTCAAATTATAAAACAGATTGTGTTGAAACTTTGTGTGGTAGTTCATAACATAAAGACTTAAGTGTGCAGAGTATTGATTTCATATATAAAATTGAAATTTCAATTGCAGTATCCCTGAACTATGTTAACGTATCATCTTATCACTGATCATACAGAAGGACTTGTGTAAACCCCGCGCGACAGCCCACGGAGGGCCAAGGCCTACCGCCCAGCGGCTGCGTCCCCCATCTCAGCCCACTACAGGCGTCATTGGTGAGGTGCAGTACTGGAGGGTGGGACGTGGTCAGCGCCCCGAGCCCTCCCGGACAGTTATGCGGTTTTCTAGACCTGGGGCCGCTACTTCTTCATCAAGTAGCTCTTCAATTGGTCCCCCCGAGACCTAACGAGACTGAGTGCACCCCGTGCCAGACCTCCCATAGGGGATAAAATCCCCCTGCTGGTAGCGGGGATCGAAATCGGGTCCTCCGCGCCAGAGGCAAGCGCGCTACGGAGGCGGTCACGGAAGGACTTAGTTGTAGCGCAGTGGTAGCGTGCCTGCCTCTGGTGTGGAGGACCCGGGTTCGATCCCCGGATCTTTCTCTCGCTGGAAGGTCTGGTGCCGAGTACACTCAGCCTCATTAGGTCCCGGAGGAGCGAATTGAGGAGTTACTTATGGAGAAGTACCGATCCCTGATCGTGAAGACCGCATAACCGTGCGGGAGGGATCGGAGCCCTGACCACGTCCCACTCTTCAAACTGCGCCCCACTCATAACGCCTGTAGTGAGCAGAGGTGCGAGACGCAGCAGTCGAGCGGTAAGTATTGGTCCTTCATGGCCTGTTACGCTGGGGGTATCACATATTCGACTGTATTGATGTAGCGGAATTTTGTTCCCCCTACAGCGAGCTTCAGTGTGCTTTGGTTGGCAACACTGAGCTAGAATAAAGTTCTGTATGAATTGATCGAGAGAACAGTGAAGTGAACCACTGGTTGACCCCAACTTGATGTTTGAAGTGGGATGGGTGCTGATAAAGAAGCAAACATTTGCGGCATGCGTTCGGTTTGGAACATTCCTCCGACACTTCGGTCATAAACTGAACGCGCTCAGGAATGTGGCAATATCACAATCTGACTTATGGCCACACTTTGGCTTTGGGCACTGTTTGAAAAACACTATCTACGTACTCAATGAGCTCTCCACTGCTTACCCATAGTACGTTCCATCCAAAACTTCATGTCGAGTTTCATCGGAAATATGTTTTGAGGTCCCCGAACATTTAAAGATAATCTTCTTTACTTCCTCTACTGTATAGTAAGTAGGCAAAGTATCGTGTTGCACCAAAAAATTCAATATCGACTGGAAATATACGTTTTGAGACCCCGTGAACCTCCCCCCCCCCCCCCCAAATAAAAAGCATTTTTAAAACAAGCTCCCGGTGTATGTGTTTGTGTGTGTCTGTCAGTTGGCATTTAAGTATCTTTCAGGGATACGACACGAAGTTTTGAAGAAAATTCCTCCACCCAAAACTACCCTTTATGTGGAATATTTCTCAAAAATTTTAATTTTCTCAAAAAGGCCTCTAACGATTTTGAATAAAATGCTGTATGTTTAAAATGTTTTTAATGAAATGTATATTTTGAATTGTCTGGTTATACGTATGTAGTCCTGTTTATTCTTGATGAGTTTTGTACAGATGGTAAACCGTAAGAGATAGACCAAATCTTACTACACAAAAAGGTTAAGTCCAGGTGCAATTTTTTTTTTTTTTTTTTTTTTTTTTTTTTGTGGAGTGAATAATTTCGGAGATATTCCTTGTTATTTGTGCCAGTTTTGTGTGAGCTTCTTCTCAAATGGAGGGTCGTTATTCACTCTTGTATCCCCTGGCCGTGCAAAGAGAACGGAATATCAAGATCCAAAATATTTGACTAACGAAAATTAGCAATAAGAATTAGGAATAAGACAATTATACAAATGTTTATCTCAGCTAACATGAAGAAGATAGGAGGAATAGGTGTTTGTAAGAATAGTTTGTGTAAGAGTAGAGAAAGTCATGTGAGTGCAACACATCAGATTTTTAATGTCCTTGAGGAGGTTAGATCACTTCAGATCATGAATGAAATGAAAAGAACGACGCTCAAGTGAGCCTGGGGTCCATAAAGCTTAGAGTTACCCGATATACATCTTTCAGATAAAAGGAATGAGTGAGTGACTGAGTGATTGGGATTTAAGGGCTCCACAAAGAGGTTATTATTTGGACTCCAAATCAAAAGATAAAATTAGTAAAGCTAAGCGACTTCTAAGCTTCACAGATAAGAGAGCTAAAAATTAAAAATGAGAGCTAAAATATTAAATACTTAAAACGCTAAAAGCTAATACTTTACAACGTTAAAAGAACGCAGAATAAACTTATATAAGTATCTCACCCAGTCGAGAATCGAGCTCGCGACCTCTTGAATGTGAGCCAGAACGTTACCCCCTCGCCATAAGGTGGGCTATACTTTTCTTTATTTATAACTTTGAAGGATATTTGTTTTAACTTAGTCTCAATACATTGATACAATTTAAGTACATGCTAATATCTAAAGTAATAGGGAAAATATTTGCGTAATATTTACTAAATAGATTATCACTATAATTAATTTGTCCTTTCTGAGCAAAACTCACGCATACTTTGTGAAAGGAATCTCAGTGCTCTACCGGCTGCAACAGACTGAATCAAAGAAGGTATTGTTAGTTGATGTGAGGCATTGTTGCTTCAGACTGTCTTATCAACGTGTGACCCCAATTCAATTTCACAATTGTTGCATCGACGACTGGCGAACACACCTTCAAGGTTATGTTAGAACAGAACAGCTGTGAGTTTTAAGGTTACTGTTTGTGAGAAGCATATCATTAGTTTTATTTCAGCCTTGTAATCTACAAAACAACGCAATTGTTTTAGGGAAATAATGAGGACTTTTATTTATGTATTAAAACAATTTTGTTTTATCTTGTAATGGATAGTAATAATGTTCATTATTGGGAAAATCTATATCCCTTTATGCCAGCATTGTTTTAACCCTAAAATGTGTGGTTTCGATTGTTTCGTTATTCTGATTTATTAACAATGGAAAATAATCTTCATTGTCACTTGAAGAGATACATAATTTTAGTAACATTCATACGCAACATTCCGGTGTCGATTTGTCCTAGACAGTGCCTCCTCGGCGGTACGGTAAACGCACTGAGCGAGTTTTTGTTTACTTTTAAGGACAGTGCACGACCGGCCGGGTGAAACAGTACGAGCACTAATCTCATCAGCTCAGCGTCGTCGTTTACAGTGCCGAAAAGTTTACACAGCGGTTAAACCTACAGAAACCAAAGTTACTGTTTTATATTTCTTACATCTGCACCTATTAGCCAGGTTATAGTGGCCAAAGCAGCACGTTCCATCCTGTATAGCATACTTTAGGGCAATTACCCCAAGAATGATATTAAAGAAGCATCCCCTTGATATTCCAATCTTCAGCAAGTTAGAAGGGAGCTTGTTAGACCAACTCCCCTTGGACGTCACTTCCGACCTCTACTAACTGCTGCCATAAGTAAATGGGGGAGGGTGTTCGCTAATGTTTGCTGAAAGTTAAACTGTTTAAATGGCAGCACAACAAAAATTATGTTTAGGGGAGATAATTTGATAGAGGCGGCTGACCTGCTGGGGAAGAACAAGAACAAGCACCACTTTATGGAATGAAGTAAGGGTGCAGACTACCTCGCTAGGCTATCATTGTTACTTACGTTTCGACTTATATAAATTAAATTTAGCTCTTAGCTATCTTCAATTAGCATTCTGCCTGATTCGGTTTCTCTAATAAATATAATTAAACCTCTAACAAGCACTCACACTGCTTTCTCTACTCACTTTTGTATGAACAAGGACGCTTATTCTTCCATCTACGTCATGTAAATCGAAATGAATTTTGTTAAACGGTTTTATTACACATTTTCTTAAAGATAGAATGAGAAGAGAGAAAAATAAAGGACGCTATCCATAAACAATTTTGTCCTACTGCCTTAACGTCAAAGAATCGCCTTATTAAAGGGTAGATTTAAAAAATAGTTACGTAGATGTCATTATTTTTTAAGGAGTTGTGATTGTTCTTCAGGTTTAGGAAAACCGGGACAATAATTTTTAAATCTTTTTGGAGATGTGACCATAAAATATATATGGGCGTCAATTTTATGTTACTCTGAAGGGAAAGAGTGTGAGGAATATGTATAAATGTGGCACTGTTATGATATGGTGACATTGGGTCGTTCAACAATATACGGACGAGAGGGAGTCGGGTGACCGTGGCGAGCGACTGTGTACGTACATGACCGTAGTAATGCCGGTAAAACACAAAGGAAAGATCCGAGACAAAAGGGCAACTAGTAACTACGTGTATCTGATTAAACAGCGCGATAACACTGTAGTGTCTAGAAGGTGCTAGGTAATTCCGCTGAGTTATCATTGCATATGTGTATGGAGGGTTTTCGAACGTCACGTGACATCGGTTCCAGTATAAATAGGACAAACAGTGAGCAGTTTTGAGTTGTGTAAGCCGTCGTGTACAGTTAGTTTTAGTTACAAGAGTGAGTCAGCCAGCCTGTCAGTGAATGTGTATTTGTCGTCGAGTGATTGTGTCGTAATAGCCACGATATAAAAGACAGTGGAAGTGGAGAAAGACATTGAAAGACTGAAAAAGGTTAATTATCGGAAGAATGATTGTGAATTGTAATAATAGAGAAGATTATAAAGTGTGTAGGCAACGAGAAGGAAATTGTGCTTTTGTAGTCACATTTAGAGGAAAATAAAGCGACAGGAAGTAACAGGATTGTGATCATTGTCGTTTTTGTTACAATATACATACCGTTTAGCAACAATTGGCATGATGTTTGTAATTTAAAATCAAATTGGAGAAAAGAGTTTAAATTAGCACTATTTGGCAATGGATTCAGTCCCATAATGAATGAGCCAACACAGTGGTAGCAATGTGTATTGTTTACACTGCAAATAGTACCACTGAATGCTGCTGTGGTGACATTGTTAGGGTGCCATAACATTTAATATGTTATAAATTTATAATAATGTATAACCTTATCTGTTCTTCGAAGAGACAATTTCAAAATATCAATGTGTGTCCTTTTGGTGGAACCTGTATATCTGTATCTGTACGTTGGAAATGAAATTTTCCTTTTAAAAATTTTCAACTCTTTTTATTTCTCTCTCTCTGGTACGTATAGGAGTAGGCATTGTATTCGACCCGAAATCTCAGTGAAATATATGTTTTGACACCCCATGAATGAAAGAAACGCATTTTCAGAAAACGGTAGTGTGTGTGTATGTGTACGTGTGTGCATTTGTGTGTGTATGTGTGTGTGTGTGTGTGTGTGTGTGTGTGTGTGTGTGTGTGTGTGTGTGTGTGTGTGTGTGTCTATGAACAACATAAACCAAAAACGAAAAGTCGGTTAAGAAGCAAAGTTGGTATTTATGTTTTATATCACAAAGATTTAGAAGAAAATTCCTCCAATTTTACTACCCTTTATATAGAAAATTGTTCAAACATTTCGATTTTCTCATAATGGCTCTTAACAATTTTGATTAAAATGCAATAAATCTGACATATTTGTATGGCAAACGAGATATATATTTTGAACTGTTTGGTTATGGCCTATGTAGCCCTGTTTACTCTTGACGACCTTTGCATAACTGGCAAACCGTAAGAGATAGACCCAATCGTACTATACAAAACATGCAGATATCGTTAAAAAAAATTTAAGGGACACTGGGAGTGAAATTTGAAAGTTCCACATTTCTTGATAGATTTCGCTGAAAGTTTTACTGTGTTTGTATTTATATGAGAATAGGCGGTACACCAAATTTCATTAAAATTGGATAATTCGTTTATGATATATAAATTATTTTATGAATCTAATGGGCACATTTTCAAAATGTAGCTCGCGTTTATTGACTTTTCAAAATTCATTTATATTGGCAGAACTGGTACTCTAAAACATGGGTAACAATTGTATGAAGAGATATTTCAAATATGTTTGCTGATTATGCTGTACATATTCTTTTAATAACAAAGAAAATTTAATCTTAAAGATTATTGATTTTTTTCATACAAAAAAATCTTTTTGCAATTTATGTTAATGATAACATCAATATTGAAACATAGTTTTGTTTATATACTATTTGTGAATACTTTTGGACATTTTCATTGAATTTGAAGCAAAACTCAGGCGCGACCTTCTTTTGGAATGTGCAGAAATGTAGTTTTGTGAAAAACAGACTTTTATATAGGAGCATCCTGTGTACAAAGGGAAGAGCGCTATTTGAAAGGGTCGTAATGGCCACATGGATTGGGGGATATGAAAAATGTTAGCTGATGCAAATGCATAGGTATTCCAGGAACACTTTAAGGTAAAAAAACAATTTTCGAGTTTTTGACAATTTTGACCAAAATTTCACTCCCAGTTTCCCTTAAATCCAAATGCATTTTTATGGAGTAAATTATTTCATAAGTATTACTTATTTGATTGAGTTTTGTAATACTTATAATTGTCTCAAATGATAGGTCGTTATTCACTTTATCTCTTGCACCTACAAGACAGTCAGCAAAACGATAATTTCTGCAAATGTTTATCTCGACTAACATGAGTAGAGAAAGTCATGTGAGTACAACACAGGTTTTTAGTAATACAGCTCTTGATTTTGAAATGTCCAAGACAGAGCATGCAGCAGTAATATGCCCTCGCTCATTAATTTCGGATGTGTTTTACTACCCCATGTGCCACATTTTTGCAAGAGAAGTGAGAGACAGGCAGAGCTCTCTGCAGGTCGCATATTGAACAAATGTGTGTTGTTTATGATATGCACGTGTAAAATGCTGGACATGTGGAAGGTAGGTCTGCGCCATATCGCACAGTTTTATGGTCTGTACGTTATTTCTGAACCACGCCGCCCGCTCTAATCGCTCCAGCCATACATTACGGTTTTGTGAGCTTTCCAGATAATATCACCTCACACGTTCGGTTTTCTGCAAACATACACTCTACCACTGTATTACTATTGCTAACATATGGCTCTCCAAGTTCAACAAACAAAGATTTTAATACCACCATGCCCTTTGTCTTGTCTCATTAAATAACATAGACATTAACATAGTATAGCCTCGTTAACACAAATCGGAGAGTTCGTGTTACAAAAATTCGTGTTAAGTGAAGATACATTTACATGTACAGCCGCTTACAAATGTTTTATAACGACCGTGGGACTCGTTGTGGAGACGGAAGGGGTAAAGGTTATCGAGTAGTCACTCAGTCCAGGCCAGAGCCGTCTCAAGTGATTTACCTGTCTGTCTCAGGAGTTTGATTGCTGTAATGCTAATGTTTGCAAACTATCGCGGTGATCAGCTTCTTTAGGACTTCGCTATAAGACAGCGGAGATTATTAGTTACGTCACTGAAGATAGAAATGTGACATAAATGTGACTGTCGATTCCATTGCCGTCACCCCTCTTCCCCATACCTGTACTGGTGATTCACAATCTCACTGAAAGAATAGGTGGGTTTATTACCTAAGCGTCTCCAAAGAAACAGCGTTGGACATCGCTGGGCTAGAGGTTTCGCGGTCTTTCATTTGCGTCTAAAATTTAATCTTGTGTGTTTTTTGTAGTGTTTAACGCCCGCTTTTACTACATACGGCACTGGTTATACGATGGAATGAAGATAGCAGTTAACTATTTAAGTCTATGGAAAAGCCACACAAGTGTGCTGTTTCTAGACGTTTAGTATTCGTGGTCGCTATCAAATGCCCAACAACCGCAGTGAGCTATACCGGAAGCAGAGGTGCCGGAAGAAGCCCCATATTTGCTGAAGGGGGAAGCTGGTCCCCCCTCCCCCCGTTGTACAGTCTAAATGAAGTGCTTCGTCTTAATTATCTGCTCACCGCAATAACTTCGATTGTTGCCGCTATAGGCATCCACAAAATGACACTAATCCAAACCACCATCGGGTACACCGATGTGAAAAATGTGATTTTCTGTAGTATTGAGAGGCTTAATTTTTTGCACAGTATTTCCAGAAACTAGAGAAATTTGTGTAGGAAATTTAATTGCAATATGTAATACATTATTAATATACTTTTGGGTCTATCCAGGAGAAAGTGTCCAATTTTGGTAAAAAGTAAAAACATTATTTTTCATAACTAACTAAACAAAAATTATAAGAAAAGCATTGAAGTTTATGTTTTGGACATTAAGGTTGTCGACAGAAGTTGTTTATATAAGATATTGCTCTATAAAGTTAAGATGAAAATGTACGAGAAAATTTCCTAAAAATGTTGCAAATTGTATGACTTCTAAGAGCTTATATTTAGCTCATCTTGAGAATGTTTTTTCTTTAACAATTTCATAATACCATTGTCTTTAGTTAAGCAATATGCATTTCTGGTGTAAACAGCAATATTTAAGAAAAACAATATGCTGAAATTAGCTCTCCCTCATTGTCCGGATACTAACGAAATTGTAGAAATGTTTCAAGAACATCCTGGAAAATACGGACATTGGTGGCAGCTTCTAAAACTGCTAATCCTATGTCTTCTTAAGAGATGGCAGTAGCTATCATGTTTGTAGTATGTTTCATAACCAACCAATTGCAATTCTTATTGTGTCCAGATACTAACGCTTTTTGAGGCCATTTTGCTTTAACCTCTGGTTATACACAAAGCTTGTTCTTTTATAGCTGTTATTTTTCTTAAAGAGTGTGGGTTGTACACAACAATTAAGCGTTGGTAAGTTAATTTTAATTATAAATGTACATATTATATTTTGGAATACAACTAATTTACAAATAGTTTTATTTATTACTTCCGATGTTGCTGTATGTCCAGGTGTTGCAGCATGGTGAAAACAAATGCAGAGAGACAGAAGCAGGACATGAAAATACATAAGAATGATGCTGATTATAAACTCAAGAGGAAAACGATAATGAGGAAATATAGGGAAAAAAGGAAAAGTGCAGAAACATCAACGGAACGTGGTCTGCGAAGAGCTAAAGATGCAGAGAGGAAAAGGCTCAGTCGGGCTGCTAAAAAGGAAACTGTTTTATCTAACAAGTTCAACAAAATCTCTCCTGCTGCAGTGGGAAAGGCTTTGAAAAAGGCAAGCAAAGTAATGCCTAAGAGTCCAGGAAAAAAAGTAGATGATGTTACAAAGTTGGCTGAAATGTGTGGAGTTAAAGTGATTGAAGGTTCAAGTGAAATAGTTAGAGACAGACTGTTGTTGAGTTTTATAACAATGATGAAATAAATCGAGTTGACTCTGTTAAGAAGACTGCTTGTGTTAAGAGTTTGGGCAGTAGCACCAAAGACATTGTGGCCCGATGACACATGCTCTTTACAATTACTGAAGCATATAATTTATTCAGGGAACAGCATGCAGAGGTGAAGATTAGT
This sequence comes from Tenodera sinensis, assembly GCA_030765045.1. Taxonomy (NCBI): domain Eukaryota; kingdom Metazoa; phylum Arthropoda; class Insecta; order Mantodea; family Mantidae; genus Tenodera; species Tenodera sinensis. Next base: position 172,550,404 of record CM060966.1, read on the forward strand.
TGTAGTAAATTTGCAGAGCTACGTCCTGTGCATGTAAAACCATACTGGGATATACCACACAATGTATGTTTGTGTCGGTACCATGAGAACTTTGAAAATTTGCAATCACTGCTTTCCAATTACTTTCCTAGTTTTGGAACCTTCGGTGCCCAGTTCATTCAACACACTGTTTGTGATCCAAGTGAAGAGAACTGTTTGACCTATAATTGGTATATTTGCAAGTTAAAGATTACCACTCTGTTTGAGGACTGTCAGAATGATGAACGGCGCAGCCTTATAGTACAGTACTGCCAGTGGAAAATAGTAGACAAGAGATCTGAGTACATTTTAGTGGAAGAAGGGCTGAGTGATGTGCTGGATGAACCTAGAGAACAACTGCCATTTTTTAAGGTTCATGCATTTAATCAAGAACAGTCACAAAAATGTTTCAAATCTGCAAAGATGTCACCTGAAAATGTTAAGATCCAAACAGATTTTGTTGAAAACTATTCTTGTAACTACCAGAATGAAATACAGTCAAATCCCTCCCCAGGTATCATTATTCACTGCTGTGATGTGGTACATGTGACAGTTATGTTGTAGTTTCTGACAACATTTCACATGCTCGGTATTGTGTTGACACATTTCTCCATGCTGTACTAACAGATCATCAAAACAAAAAATCCATCGATGAAGTATTTACATGTATTCTCAGACGGAGCTGCATCACAGTTTAAACAGAAATATAATTTTGCAAATGTCACCCTCTTAAAACAAAATTGAATCTGCAAAGAAGGAACTTGATGAAAAATGGGAAGGTGTGATTGCACTTAAGGGCACACAAAAAAAATCCACCAGATCATGGCAATTTCTCCATATGTTGTTGGATATAAGCTAATATATAAGATTGGACTTGGAGGAAAACATAATGGTTGCTAACATGAGAAGTTTGAAATAAGTGCAAACAGTGAATGACAATAACAGCCAAATCAAGCTCTTCATTTTGTCAGAAAAGTCATTATTATAATTATTATCATTATTGTTAGTGTTATTATTATTGTTGTTGTTGTTAGGCTAGGTTCTATTTAATAATTGTGCCTCTGTAGTATGTAGTGCACTTTTGTGTGGTTTCTTAATGTTTTAAATCATTTTCTGAGGCTGGTAATATCAAGATGGATCATTTAGTGCAGTGAGGAATATTTGTCCAGATACTAACGTCCTAATACTAACGCACCTCTTTGTGTTTATTAAATGTTCTATTATAATACCAATGTTGTAGTATAAGTGAATATAATCCATTACAAAACAAAAGATTCGTATAAGGTTATTAAATGATCAAACGGTCAATATGTTATTAAACTGAGGAGAAATACCATTTATATTTACTCACATTTTTTATACCTCGTTTCCTCGTCCAGATACTAACAGAAACTTTACAGATGTATATATTTTATATAATCTGATAAAATGCTAATGAAGCAATGTAAACTGAAGATTACGAAGGTAACCAATTTGTTCACACCAGAAACTTGACTCCTAAGCTCATATCTAGTGATTTAATTAAGGTTTTATTACTGAGAAATCTAACAAACGTCCGGATACTAACACTGGACAGACCCTTTTACATTTATAAATGTATCTCCTCCAACAGATGTTGAAATACAAAGGTGATTTTTTTACTTTCTCTACTGTTCAGTAGAGGAAGTATTTGTTTTCTACCCAAAAATTCGATGTCAAGATTTCACCGGAAATATATGTTTTGAGATCTCCTGAATCAAAAAAAAAAATAATAATAATAATTTTTAGAGAAAGGTCCGTGTGTGTGTTTGTGCGTGTATGTGTGTTTGTGTGTGTGTGCGTGTGTGTGTTTGTGTGTGTCCGTCTGTGTGTTTGTGTGTGTGTTTGTGTGTCCGTGTGTGTGTCCGTGTGTGTGTTTGTGTGTGTGCGTGTGTGTGTCCGTGTGTGTGTGTTTGTGTGTGTCTTTGTGTGTGTCCGTCCGTGTGTGTGTGCGTGTGTGTGTGTGCGTGTGTCCGTGTTTGTGTGTGTGTTTGTGTGTGTGTCCGTATGTGTGTGTTTGTGTGTGTGCGTGTGTGTCCGTGTGTGTGTGTGTCCGTGTGTGTGTGTTTGTGTGTTTGTCTTTGTGTGTGTGTCCGTCCGTGTGTGTGTGCGTGTGTGTGTGCGTGTGTGTGTTTGTGTGTGTGTGTCAGTCTGTGAACACCATAACTCAAAACGAAAAGTAGGTTAAAAACCAAAGTTTGTATTTAAGTTTAATATGTTTCAAAAATGGTTCTAACTATTTTGATTAAAATGTCATATGTTTAAGATGTTTTTATGGCAGATGAAATTTATATTTTGAATTTTCTGGCTATAGCCCATTTAGTCCTGATTACACACAAGTTATGTCCAAACCATTTTTTTTCGGCATAGAATATCGTAGTATCGCTCAAAGCCTATTATATTCCTATATTCCCCTTGTACCTACAAGGAAATAAACAATAAGATAATTTCTGCAAATATGTATCTTAACTAACAGGAAGGAAATAGAGGAGTTGAAGTTTGTGGGAATAGTACAATAGTAGAGAAAGTCATGTGAGTGCAACGCATTGTTCGTTTAATATACACATATTAATTGTTGGAATAATTCAGCCTGATTGGGGTTAACTCACTTGCCAGTGCCCTTACGTTCTGTGAACCAAGCTTTCGATAGTAGGTATACCTTGATTTCCAATTGCAATACGTGCAGAAGTTTGTTGTAGCTGGGAGGATATGCTGTACTGAGCTTTGTCTTCCTTCACAGGAATTTGGGCCGTCATTAGAATGGCATGGCATGGCATGCGGCTCACAATGGGGAGGCAACCCTCCAGTTTTACTTATTACGCCCATGTTCCCACAGAAGCTATGAAGTGCGACCCTGAATAGGCTTTGTTCTCGCGCGAAAACTGCATCTAGAATTACACAATTGATGACGTAGTTAAGCCCCTAGCACAAGTGCCGTTGGTCCAAGTTCTTTTGTCACTTAATGTTCTAATACATGAACCAGCGCCTAACACTGCCTCTTGAATTATAGCAGCGATCCTTTGTACACAGATGGCAAAAGCATTTAATATATTATTTTGCGAATATCTCGGAAATTGTTAACTCTAAAAAAATGTGTATTTTTAAGGACGTCCAAATTTTTTGTATAGTAAGATTTTGTCTATCTCTTACGCTTTACCATTTATGTAAAAGTCACCCAGGGAGCAGTGGACTTCTAAAGACGTTTCCAGAAAATTCAAGTTATACATTTCATTTCCCATGAAAATGTTTTAAACATTACATATTGTAATCAAAATCGTCAGAGCCGTTTTAGAGAAAATCAAAATTATCGGGAAAATATTCTCTGTAAAGGGAGTCTGGTATAGGAGAATTTTCTGGAAAATGTTCGTGTCGCATACTTGGCAGGTTCTGAACTTAAATACCAAACTGTGTTGGACACAGACGTGCGTGCACACACACACACAGGCACACACACACAGACACACACACACACACGCGCGCGCAAAACATGAACATAGTACGTAACACAAACACACACGCACGGACCTTCCTCTAAAATTGCCTTTTTACATCCAGGGTGTCCCAAAACAAGTATTGTATTCCACCCAAAAATTCGATGTCGAGATTTCATCGGAAATATATGATTTAAGACCTCCTGAATAAAAGAAAAAGGTCCGCGCGCGCGCTTGTGTGTGTGTGTGTGTGTGTGTGTGTGTGTGTGTGTGTATGTGTGTGTGTGTGTGTGTGTGTGTGTCTGTGGACAGCATAACTCAAAAACGAAAAGTCAGTTAAAAACCAAAGTTCGTATTTATGTTTAATAACTTTCAAGGATGCGACACGACGATTTTGAAGAAAATAGCCGCACCCTAAACTACCCTTTACATGGAAGATTTTTCGAAAATTCTTATTTTTTTGAAAATGGCTCTAACGATTTTGATTAAAATTTCATATTTTTGAGATATTTTTATGACAAATGAAATGTATATCTTGAATTTTCTGGCTATTGCCCCTGTAGTCGTATTTACTCTGGATGAATCTTGCATAACTGGTAAACCGTTAGAGAGAGACCAAATCATACTATACAAAAAATGTAGATCTTGCTAAAATACACAATTTATGTCTCAATTAATTTTCTTGTAGGGTGAACCATTTCGGAGATATTCCTTGTTATGTGTGTGAGTTTCTGAAAACTTAAAACTTCCATGAAATGGAACATCGTTGTTCATTTTTTATATGTTAACCGTGCAAAGAGAATGGAACTTGAAGGATTTGACTATCGCACAAAGCCTACTGTATTCTAATATTCCCCTTGTACCTACAAGGAAATAAGCAATAAGATAATTTGTACAAATGTTTATCTTAACTAACACGAAGAAGATATAGGAATAAGAGTTTGTAAGAATGGTTAGTACAAGAGTAGAGAAAGTCATGTGAGTGTAACACATAAGATGTTTATGGAAATGCCGATATCCAATGCAATACTTGCTCTACAAAGTGGCCAGGGTGAACAGAGTTGGCGATATCTGAAGTAAAGGAAGATGCATCAGCAAATCCTTGCAGCAGTCCAGATTCAATTTTTAGCAGTGCAAAAAGCAGAAGGTCCTGATAATGAATGAGAGGAAGTCGGCTGCATCTGTTTGGTTTGTCGAGGGCTGTAAAATATGGACACACTTTCCTCTAAGACAGAGTTTACAAAAACGGAAAGGAAGTCGCATCCGTCAAGTAAGACGGAACAAGGGGAAAAAGAAGAGACTGTGCACTTCAAACTACCCCCTCTAAGACCGCAGTGTCGCACTGGCTTCTCACAAAGCCAACAGATCTCTGTAAACAGTTGTATTGCGTTCACATGACTTTCTCTGCTCACCCTTTTAGTAACTATTCTTGCAAATACTTATTACTCCGAGATAAACATTTGTAGAAATCTTATTATTAATTTTCTTATAGGTACATAGGTGCAAGAGGAATATAGCGGGGTTTAAGTGATGGTCAAATGTTTTAAGAGTGGTTGATATATGATAGCCTTGAAATTTCATGTTCTTTTCATAGGTTAGAAAAAAAAAAAAAAAAGGAAAAAAGAAGGAAGGGATAAAGAGAGAATCATAGAAAGAGAGAGAGAAAAAGAGGAACTACTTTCAATTAAGAAAAGTACAAGTATTTACAATTTTAAACCAATCGTAAGAATTATTTGTAAATAGTTGACGTAAAAAATCGGATGTGTTGAACTCACATGACTTTCTCTACTCTTGTACTAACCATTCTTACAAACTCTTATTCCTATATCTTCCTCATGTTAGTTGAGATAAACATTTGTACAAATTATCTTATTGCTTATTTCCTTGTAGGTACAACGGGAATATTGGAATACAGTAGCCTTTGAGCGATAGTCAAATCTTTTAAAACTTTGTGATTCCATTTCATGGAAGTTTTAAGTTTTCAGAAACTCACACGCATAAGAAGGAATATCTCCGAAATGGTTCACCCTACAAGAAAATTTATTGAGACATAAATTGTGTGTTTTAGCAAGATCTACATTATTTGTAGAGTATGATTTGGTCTATCTCTAACGGTTTACCAGTTATGCAAAAGTCGTCCAAAGTAAATACGACTACAGGGGCTATAGCCAGAAAATTCAAGATATACATTTAATTTGTCATAAAAATCGTTAGAGCCATTTTCAAGAAAATAAAAATTTTCGAAAAATCTTCCATGTAAAGGGTAGTTTAGGGTGGGGCGATTTTCTTCAAAATCTTCGTGTCACATCCTTGAAAGACATTAAACTTAAATACCAACTTTGGTTTTTAACCGACTTTTCGTTTTTGAGTTATGCTGTGCACAGCCTGACACACAGACACACACACAGACACACACATGGACATTTTTCTAAAAATGCTTTTTTTTGGATTCAGGGTGCCTCAAAACATTTATTTCTGGTGAAATCTCGACATCGAATTTTTGGGTGGAATACAATACTTCCCCTACTTACCAGTAGAGAAAGTAAAAAATACATATTTGACATAAATTGTTACTTTAATCCAAAAGTGGTCCTTACCTGAAAAGTTACAAGCTTGATCACTCTATTAGGTTTTACACACACAGACATTCTTGAGTTTTCCATAATCATTCTGGTTGAAATGTCATGAAATTTCACTTGGTGTTGTCACATTTTCACTATCTGAAATGCTCAAATGTTAGTTGTGATGAGAATTTTCCGTCCACACAGACAATTCTCGGCGGTACGTACTTGTAAATACAGATGCGAGTGATGATTCAGCCCATTGGTGTGTGCAACAGACAACAGTTTGCAGCAACGCACCTTTCAGCCGACGTGCAATTCTCCGCTTCCTGACGTTGTAGTATTCCGGGCGCCAGTGGATGTTAAACCCACAATATCTCAGCTCGTGGTCGTACCTGGCCTAGCTCGAGCAGTGAGATTCTTTACTGAGGGTATGCGTGAGTGTTACGCATTTCCTGTACAACATAATCTTAAACATAATGTATTCCTCTACTTTCATATTTTCTCTTTAAATCAATTAAATGTTACTTATTTCATTATATCCTTTATGCCTTTAAATTTACTATTTACTTTCTGAAATCCTGCAATACGACGTGCGACTCGTACAGTAACTAGGGGAGGTATTGTGTTTGACCCAACATTTTGATGTCGAGATTTCACCTGAAATATACGTTTTGACGCCCCTTGAATCCCCCCGGCCCCCCAAAAATGTATAGTGAAAGGTCCGTATCTGTCTGTGTGTGTGTGTCTGTGGACAGCATAACTCAAAAACGAAAAGTCGATTAAAAACCAAAGTTGGTATTTAAATTTAATGTCTTTCAAGGATGCAACACGAAGATTTTGAATAAAATAGCTCCACCATAAACTACCCTTTACATAGAACATTTTCTTTAAAATTTTGGTTTTTTTTAAATGGCTCTAACGATTTTGATTAAAATACCACATGTTTAAGATATTTGTACAACCAATGAAATGTATATTTTGAATTTTCTGGCTATAGCTTATGTAGTCCTGTTTAATCCGGATGACTTTTGAATAACTCATAAACCGTAAGAGATAGACCAAATCTTACTATGCAGGAAATGTAGATCTTGCTAAAACACAATTTGTGTTTTTTTACTTTGATCGACTAATCAAGGAATCCATAGAAATTAAATTACATCATCGAATTTGAACCTAGACTCTGGACGCTTAGGCACCAGCTCCGCCCACCTTGTTTGTGTATGTATTTGGACCCTGGCATTTGTTATTGATGCTCACCTTGTTTGTTTTTTTTGTTTTGTTTTTTTTTTTTGTTTTTTTTTTAATTTATTTAGATCGATCAGCAGTAAATACATGCTCTACAGATCTGGTAGAACCAAAATAAAAATCATAGTAACATAAGAGTAACATTGTAGAGGTAGGGCAGTGGGCCCCCTCTGAACTAATACAAATGTGATACAGGCTGTGATGGTGAGAATTTATACATTACACAGATAGTAGAAAAGCAGAAGTGGAGCAGTTGATTAGTCAGAGCTAGAAGTGTCATCACTAAGAAGCAGATCCTGTGGAAGTCGTCGCTTCAGTCGTGTTGGCCGGCGACTTCGGACGCCGATGTTGTACGTCACAGCTCCTGGAACGTGGCGTAGATTGGAGAAGAACCGTCGGGCGAGCTGTCGGATGAAATGATGGAGAGGAAGAAGGCCCAGTTCGTGATGGAGCTGCTGGTTGCGTACAAACCAAGGAGCATTGGTGGCGATTCGCAGGAATCGGTTCTGGACGACCTGTAGACGCCGTAGGTGACACATACTGGCAGCCCCCCATACCTGGCAGGCATAAGTAATGAGAGGACGAACAATAGATTTGTATAGGAGCAGTGAAGATTCCAAACCAAGTGAGGTGTGTTTGTGGAGCAAAGACGAAAGTTTAGAAAGACGAGCCGATGCCAGGGTAATGTTGCGGTCTATATGAGGCTTCCACGTGAGCCGAGTGTCCAATAATATCCCAAGGTACCTAACTGGTGTAGAAGAGGAGAGCCACGACACATGAGTATTCAGAAGACGTATAGGGGGTGGTGAATTATAGCGGCGTAGAGTAAAAATCTTGGCTTCCGTTTTCTGAGTGTTAATGGTAATACACCAAGTGCGAAACCAATTTGTGAGGCGATCAAGAGAGATCTGTAATGTGTTGATAGCGGAATGGAGTCTAGAGTGAGAATAATATAACACGGTATCGTCAGCATACGGGGCAATTGAGGTTGGAGCTAGATCTGGAATATCAGAGGTATAAATACTAAAGAGCGTGGGTGCTAGTATAGAACCTTGGGGGACTCCTGCTGAAATAGAATACTTAAGGGAAAGAGTACCTCCAATGCGTACTGCAAAAGTGCGACCGGTGAGAAAGCTGGTAATAATGTGTACCAAATAGTCCGGAAGACCAGTGCGATAAAGTTTAAGTAGCAAGCCAGAATGCCACACTTTATCAAACGCCTGTGCCACATCAAGGAAAAGAGCTGGGGTATATTGGCGATGCTCGAAGCCGCGGACAACGTGTTGAGTTAACCTCAGTAACTGGTGAGTAGTAGAGTGTTTCGGGCGAAATCCGAATTGAAACGAGGGAATGATGTGAGCATTGGTGAGGTACTGCACTAGACGGCGATGGATGACCTTCTCAAAGAGTTTGGCCAATGTGGGCAGAAGACTGATAGGACGATAGCTGCTTGGCAGATGCTTAGGCTTATTGGGTTTGTGGAACACAATGATATGAGCAAATGTCCACGTGGAAGGGAAGTAGCCAATTTGCAGACAGAAATTCAGTATAGAAGAGAGATAGGCAAGCGCTTTCTTGGTGAGATGTTTCAAGACTATGTTGGGCAGAAGATCGTGCCCAGGCGATTTCTTGTTAGGAAGGCAGCGAATCAGATGAAAGAGTTCCCGAGGACTAGTGAAGGAGATTCGTGATTGAACTGTAGCTCGTTGACGTTGGGCACCTAGTTCATTTTCTATAGCTGCGGCGCTTGCAGATATGGTGTGAAGAGCAAAAGTTTGTTCGTAATGTGCAGCCAAGATTTCACACTTTGCTGCGACGTCCGTGACAAGATTGTTCCCATCGGAGAGTGCAGGAATCACAGTAGGTTCACGAAGAATCCGGCTGGTGGCATCCCACAAGGTGTGGTCGTGTGGAGATATAGTCGCCACATGGCGTTGATAAGTTTGTAGACGGTGACGCTCTAGTTCAACCTTTACAAGACGTATCAAATTGTTGAGTCGTCTACGTAACCAAGGTTGCCGTTCTCGTTGCCATCGCCGACGAATAGCATTTTTCTCCCGAATAAGACGCAGAATGGATATTGGCAATGAATGTGGAGAGTTCCGCCATGGAGAGTGTGACGTAGAAAGCCGTACACAGTTACACAGGGTAGCAGTGAAATGTGCTACCGCGGCGTCAATATCAGTAGTAGTTGCTAGTTGATAAGAGGAGGTTAAGGCATTATCTAACTGAGATTGAAAAGCGTCCCAGTTCACAATACCAGTGATGAGGCGAGGAAAGGAAGTCAGCAAGGTAGGCGAGAGTTGAAAGGTAATCACAACAGGGCAATGATCGGAATCAAGTTCTGCTAAAGCGGTGACATAAGTTGGGAGAGGAAGATTCCTGTGAAGACCAATATCAAGGATATCAGGAGCGTGCATGGGATTGCTAGGATAATAAGTGGGATCCGATGGAGCGGAAATACCTTGTTTGTGTATATATAACAGCATGATTTACACCCTGGCATTTGTTCCTGATGAAGACCATGGCGAATAAAATGATCGAAAGCTTGAATTTTATAAATTTGACGCGGCTGATCACCTAAAAATCAATTATTAGTAACATTCGCCGAAAGTTTTATATCTTATATTAGCAACTTTGGTTTTTAACCGACTTTTCATTTTTGAGTTATGCTGTCCACAGACCGACAGAACCACACAGACACAGAAGAAGAAGAAGAAGAAGAAGAAGAAGAAGAAGAAGAAGATGATGATGATGATGATGATGATGAAGAAGAAGAACAAGAGGAAGAACAAGAAGATGAACAACAACAACAACAAGAAGTACAAGAAGAAGATGAAGAGGAAGAAGAGGAGGAGGAGGAGGAGGAGGAAGAAGAAGAAGCGTTGTCCATTGGAAGATGCAGAAATTCGTAATCCGTGATGATGATGATGATGATGATGATGATGATGATGATGATGATGATGATGATGATGACTGTGATGAAGATCATACAGTGTTAGGCAAGTGGAGTTTCATTCCCAACTAATTGCGTATTGAATTAGCTGGAAGAATTAAGAAGCATGTTCATGGTTTCTTCACCTTTGTGTGGCAGGCAGGCAGGCAGGCAGGCAGGCAGGCAGGCAGGCAGGCAGGCAGGCAGAAGGCACCGGGTCCCCCCCCCCCCCCCCCCCTCATTCAGCTAAAACGTTCTGGCTCTTCTGTTAGATAAACAGTAGTCGAGCGACCTGCGTCCTGGTCCTGCCCACAAAAACACATGGCCACCATTAAGAAGTATAGTAAGCTCTCCAGAGATATTGGCAAAAACACGGCGATGTCAGTGCGCGACTGTACCATGTGTGATGCATTTTCACATCGCTTTCTCCACTCATTCTTGCACAAAATATTCTTATAACAACTTGTTCTCAGGATTATTCAAAGTGATTGTCGGGGTTTCAGTGATTTGTTTATATAAACACCAATAACGCGAACAGATTTGCCAGCGTTGTGAGTTAGTTTTTGACGGTATATACAGGGCGGAAGGGAAATTACTACATTCCTTCTAATATGTGCTTTACACACAAAAAAATCGAACGGCATTTTCCTCTTTGATTAGCAGATTTACAAATAATAAATGGTTTTTGATCCAAATTGCACAAGAATGTACGAAGATAAGTTTGTTACTTGTAAGATGCGTAGAATAACTTATTTCTGACATAATTTCGGTAGCAATTATGGAACATCACACAGGGTTTCGAAATAATTAATCACTTAAAAGAAAGGAACATTCCGAGCAGCTCTTTCAGACGTGAAGTAACTCGGCAATGTTGCGTTGAAGTTAGTCACAGATCTGAAACGGTTTCTGGATGTTTGCAGGGTGGTGTAATGTTTTAGCCTACACTCGCACAGTAAACATGGAGGCACACGGCATGGCATTTGTGTACGCTCGCTAGACACGTGGTAGCAGTAGTTTATCTACTGATCTAGTGAAAGTGACACCCACACAATCTGCAGTGTTGCCAGCTTGTTTTCGACAAAACTAAAATATCTCCATAAGAAATGGTCAGAGACAAAAGGTAAGATACAAAATGTGTTCCAAATAGCGGATCTACCACTGGTTTAAACTAATATAACTTCCCCTCCAGCTGGTATATCAGTTTTCGATGCCTATTTTTACTTTCTCTACTGGTAAGTAGGGGAAGTATTGTATTTCACCCAAAAATTCGATGTCAAGATTTCACCGGAAATATATGTTTTGAGGCCCCCTGAATAAAAAAAAAAAAAAAAAAGCATTTTTAGAAAAAGGTCCGCGTGTGTGTCTGTGTGTCAGTCTGTCAGTCTGTGGACAGCATAGCTCAAAAACGAAAAGTTAGTTAAAAACCAAAGTTGGTATTTAAGTTTAATGTCTTTCAAGGATGCGACTCGAATATTTTGAACAATATAGCCCCACCCTAAACTACCCTTTACATGGAAAATTTTTTTGAACATTTTGATTTTCTTGAAAATAGCTCCAACGATTTTGATTAAAATGTCATATGTTTGAGATATTATGATGGCAAATGAAATGTATATGTTGAATTTTCTGGCTATAGACCCTGTAGTCATATTTACTCTGGACGACTTTTGCATAACTGGTAAACCGTTGGAGATAGACCAAATCATACTACACAAAAAATGTAGATCTTGCTAAAATACACAATTTATGTCTCAATAAATTTTCTTGTAGGGTGAACCATTTCGGAGATATTCCTTGTTACGTGTGTGAGTTTCGGAAAAGTTAGAACTTTCGTGAAATGGATCATCGTTGTTCATTTTTTTATATGTTAAGTGTGCAAAGACAACAGAAGCTCAAACATTTGAGTATCGCACAAAGCCTACTGTATTCTAACATTCCCCTTGCACCTACAAGGAAATAAGCAATAAGATAATTTGTACAAATGTTTATCTCAACTAACACGAAGAAGATATAGGGATAAGAGTTTGTAAGAATGGTTAGTACAAGAGTAGAGAAAGTCATGTGAGTGTAACACATCAGATTTTTAACTTTCGCTCGTCGTAGGTGTGAATGGGTTCATAGAAGCGGAAGGTGATTAGTAAACGAAATATTCGCTTGTTTGGTTATCTGTTGCTGAGATAATGTATTTAATATTGCTGAATTGTCTCCTTTGCCTTTCAGAAAACATGCTTTTTATATTGCGAAGTCGTATCGTGCACAAATTTCTAAGCATCCAGCGTTAAAAGCCAATAATTCAAGTGGGTCTGTATTTCGTGGTTAGGGTTTTGTGTAAACTTCATGTTATAATTTCTTGTTCACCAATTTTGATCTAATAGGAGTTTATCGCTCTGGTAAATGGACCTGTCAGTTTGCAACTTATGGAGATGGCAAATCATTTTCCCTCCCGAACGCCCAAATGTTGCATGTTAATAGTTAATTTGTGTTGCTGTATATCTCACGTATTTATTGGACACATCAGATCGAGCGGCTTCGGGAGACAAACTAATTCATCGTCAACTTTGCTACTGTGCATTCCGACCAAAAGTTCAACACCAACATTTCATTGGAAATACACGTTTTGAGACTCCTTGAATAAAATACGTTTTACCTCCTCTACCACGTATAGCAAGTAGCGGAAGTGTTGTATTCGACCAAAACATTTCACCAGAAATATGTTTTGAGGCCCCCTGAATCCCCACAAAAAAACCTTTTTAGAAAAAGATTCGTGTGTGTTTTTCAGTGTTTGTGTGCGTCAACAGCATAAATAAAACAAGTGGATTAAAAACCAAATTTGGTACTTAGGGGAGGCATCTGCGAAAATGACAAATATCCACAATTTTCGTCACGATGATGTGAAAACTTTTATGTATGTGTGCCAAAGCATAACAAAGAAAAATTATTGGTTTTTTTGCTGCAATTTTAGGGTAGTAGCTCTGGTCATATGTTTCCCTACATTATTTCTACAAAACCTGGTATTTTTATTTAGCTAAGTCAAACAGTTTTGGAGAAACAAAATATTGAATACTTCCATGTCCATTTTTTTTAAATTATTAATAATTTTCAAAATAAAAATTCAATAACAATTAAACTGCCGCATCTAGAGCATTTAAAAAGCAAGTTTTATGAAGCAACTATCTAAGAACATGTGGTTTTTTTTTTTTTTTTTTTTTTTTTTTTTTTTTTTTTTTTTTTTTTTTTTTTTTTTTTTGCTGATTTTCAGGCTCGGTAATCTTGAATAAAATTCAGAAAAATACAACTACATGGTTCACACATGCAAAAACAGGAAACATTGGTGTCTTTCACGGGCATGAATGTTTTCAGAAAATCAGAGGCAGCAAGTAGTTGTCACAACTTCCAAATGTGGCGCAGTGTAACGGTTTTGGGAGCTCCTCATAACCTTTAACTGTGGTTTAATTAGGCAGTGCAAAGGTGGAGCGCATTGGGCACACAGTTTCAGGCGTTTTCATTATTATGCAGGTGCTGGGCAGAGCAAAAAGCAATATCGTCCATCACAGAGAGCGACTTAATTAAATCCCGTTATAGGTAAATCCATAGCGCATTAACTGTAGCGCTATCTTATTATCTATAAGTAAATTCCCAACTGACAGCAAGACGTTTGTTTCCACAGCACTTCGCAAGGGCACTTCTATTCATCCACTCATATAAGGTTAGAAGATTTCATTCTTTTAATACATAATCTCTTGCTCAGATTAATGAAATTTGCAATGAAATTGCAACAGTTCATTGTGATTGCTGTCATATAATCGATGACTATATTATCATTTTAAATCCCCACTAATACTTGCCTTAGATTTTACTTTTACATATTCAAGCACATTATTATTATTATTATTATTATTATTATTATTATTATTATTATTATTATTATTATTATTATTATTATTATTATTATTATTATTATTATTATTATTATTATTATTATTATTATTATTATTATTATTAATTATTATTATTATTATTATTATTATTATTATTATTATTATTATTATTATTATTATAATCATCATCATTATCACCATCACCATCACCATCACCATCACCATCACCATCATCATCATCATCATCATTATTATTATTATTATTATTATTATTATTATTATTATTATTATTATTATTATTATTATTATTATTATTTGTATTTTGGAAAATATTAAAACCTTTTTCTAATATCCTTATAAATGTCAGTATATATTTTTATTTCCTTCAGGACTTGTGGTTGTAGAATGTATACTGGAAGGGAAAATAAAATTCCAGGAATGAAATACAATGTCAAGTAAATTATAGCTAAATTAGGGGAACATAACGATTAAATTACTGTATGGATATAGATAGAACAATACCCAAACAAATGTGGTTCAGATAATAATTTTGGGAAACACTAATCTGCGACACTGGAGCTGGTATCAGATTGCACGTGATGTTTTTATTATCGCATGCCGCTATTGTATTCTAATATATGTTGGTTTTATCATTTGAGCAGGAAATTTGTGTACACATCCTCAAAGCCATGACATTTAGCCCTTGTTTTAATTTCTCGTTCGATCTCCTGTATATCCCAGGAAGGATATATTGATATCAACCACCACCCCCAATTCTGTGGTTTCAAATTTTAGCTAACAGTTTTTGCAACCTGATGAGTTTAATCAGCAATTGGAAATGGATCAGGCCTCAAAAAACTGACCGCAGTTGAAAGCTCGTGATGAACACAGAAACATCAATCTCGCTGGGTCACGTGCCAATCTACCCCCCCCCCCCCCACCAGTCAATAGGAGAAATGTGGTGCTGCACGTTTTGAGCCTCCCTAAATCCAAAAGTAAATAGACCAAATCATACTATACAAAAACCGTAGATCTTGCTAAAATACACAATTTATGTCTGAATAAATTTTCTTGTAGGGTGAACCATTTCGGAGATATTCCTTGTTATGTGTGCGAGTTTCGGAAAACTTAGAACTTTCGTGAAAAGGGTCATCGTTGTTCATTTTCTATGTTAAGTGGGCAAAGGCAACAGAATCCCAAAGCTTTAAAACATTTGACTATTGCACAAGACCTACTGTATTCTAATATTCCCCTTGTACCTACAAGGAAATAAGCAAAAAGATAATTTCTGCAAATGTTTATCTCAACTAACACGAAGAAGATAGGAACAAGAGTTTAGAAGAATGGTTAGTCCAACAGTAGAGGATGGGACGCGAGTTCAACAATCAGATTTATAAAAGTTTATTGTTGTTTGGTTTTCTCACATTTCGTAGTGTTGCTGAGCTAGGAGCAATGAAAGCGATGCCCAGGCGGTGGAGATATGAGTGACCTAGTGCCACATGCAGGTGTTTTTGTTAGGTACGTCCTAATGAACTGGTCAGAGCCAGAAGCAGATGCATACAAATCAATGTTGTGGCCATCCTCAAATCAGCGCCTGCCTGGTCATGTGCAATCAATGTGGGCCAGCATTTAACAGGGCGTGAAATCTAATCGCTAAATCCATCAACAGCGAAAAGGAAGGATGATGCTACGATTGTTTACTGTCTCTGGCGGCAGGCACAGTGGGTCTGACAGCTCGGCCCCAGCGCGACCACAAATATTCCGATAAGCAATGTTGGCCATCCTGTGTTATTTCACATTGGGGATTCGTACAGTCCGCGCAGATCATTAACCTGCTCCCGTACCTACAGCTCATTCTGTTATGATTACACAGACTTCCTGCAGGGGAATGTTCAGCAAATATAGCTTATTCTTGGTACAGGAAACTAGCTCAAGTACGCAGCGTTGTCCGTGGTTTAATGAGTTATCACTACAACATTTAGACTTAGGTTGCACTTCTCCAATAGTCTTGTGTTTCTTTGTTACTAACTGAAATACCCGACGTTGTCCGTGGTTTAATGAGTTATCACTACAACATTTAGACTTAGGTTGCACTTCTCCAATAGTCTTGTGTTTCTTTGTTACCAACTGAAATACCCGACGTTGTCCGTGGTTTAATGAGTTATCACTACATTTAGACTTAGGTTGCACTTGTCCAATAGTCTTGTGTTTCTTTGTTACCAACTGAAATACCAGACGTTGTCCGTGGTTTAATGAGTTATCACTACATTTAGACTTAGGTTGCACTTGTCCAATAGTCTTGTGTTTCTTTGTTACTAACTGAAATACCCGACGTTGTCCGTGGTTTAATGAGTTATCACTACAACATTTAGACTTAGGTTGCACTTCTCCAATAGTCTTGTGTTTCTTTGTTACCAACTGAAATACCCGACGTTGTCCGTGGTTTAATGAGTTATCACTACATTTAGACTTAGGTTGCACTTGTCCAATAGTCTTGTGTTTCTTTGTTACCAACTGAAATACCCGACGTTGTCCGTGGTTTAATGAGCTATCACTACATTTAGACTTAGGTTGCACTTGTCCAATAGTCTTGTGTTTCTTTGTTACCAACTGAAATACCCGACGTTGTCCGTGGTTTAATGAGTTATCACTACATTTAGACTTAGGTTGCACTTGTCCAATAGTCTTGTGTTTCTTTGTTACCAACTGAAATACCAGACGTTGTCCGTGGTTTAATGAGCTATCACTACATTTAGACTTAGGTTGCACTTGTCCAATAGTCTTGTGTTTCTTTGTTACCAACTGAAATACCAGACGTTGTCCGTGGTTTAATGAGTTATCACTACATTTAGACTTAGGTTGCACTTGTCCAATAGTCTTGTGTTTCTTTGTTACCAACTGAAATACCCGACGTTGTCCGTGGTTTAATGAGCTATCACTACATTTAGACTTAGGTTGCACTTGTCCAATAGTCTTGTGTTTCTTTGTTACCAACTGAAATACCAGACGTTGTCCGTGGTTTAATGAGTTATCACTACATTTAGACTTAGGTTGTACTTGTCCAATAGTCTTGTGTTTCTTTGTTACCAACTGAAATACCCGACGTTGTCCGTGGTTTAATGAGTTATCACTACATTTAGACTTAGGTTGTACTTGTCCAATAGTCTTGTGTTTCTTTGTTACCAACTGAAATACCCGACGTTGTCCGTGGTTTAATGAGCTATCACTACATTTAGACTTAGGTTGCACTTGTCCAATAGTCTTGTGTTTCTTTGTTACCAACTGAAATACCAGACGTTGTCCGTGGTTTAATGAGTTATCACTACATTTAGACTTAGGTTGCACTTGTCCAATAGTCTTGTGTTTCTTTGTTACCAACTGAAATACCCGACGTTGTCCGTGGTTTAATGAGCTATCACTACATTTAGACTTAGGTTGCACTTGTCCAATAGTCTTGTGTTTCTTTGTTACCAACTGAAATACCAGACGTTGTCCGTGGTTTGATGATTTATCACTACAACATTTAGACTTAGGTTGTACTTGTCCAATAGCCTTGTGTTTCTTTGTTACTATTGAAATACCCGACGTTGTCCGTGGTTTGATGATTTATCACTACAACATTTAGACTTAGGTTCTACTTGTCCAATAGTCTTGTGTTTCTTTGTTACTAACTGAAATACCCGACGTTGTCCGTGGTTTGATGATTTATCACTACAACATTTAGACTTAGGTTGTACTTGTCCAATAGCCTTGTGTTTCTTTGTTACTATTGAAATACCCGACGTTGTCCGTGGTTTGATGATTTATCACTACAACATTTAGACTTAGGTTCTACTTGTCCAATAGTCTTGTGTTTCTTTGTTACTAACTGAAATACCCGACGTTGTCCGTGGTTTGATGATTTATCACTACAACATTTAGACTTAGGTTGCAGTTGTCCAATAGTCTTGTGTTTCTTTGTTACTAACTGAAATACCCGACGTTGTCCGTGGTTTGATGATTTATCACTACAACATTTAGACTTAGGTTGTACTTGTTCAATAGTCTTGTGTTTCTTTGTTACTAACTGAAATACCCGACGTTGTCCGTGGTTTGATGATTTATCACTACAACATTTAGACTTAGGTTGTACTTGTCCAATAGTCTTGTGTTTCTTTGTTACTAACTGAAATACCCGACGTTGTCCGTGGTTTGATGATTTATCACTACAACATTTAGACTTAGGTTGTACTTGTCCAATAGTCTTGTGTTTCTTTGTTACTAACTGAAATACCCGACGTTGTCCGTGGTTTGATGATTTATCACTACAACATTTAGACTTAGGTTGCAGTTGTCCAATAGTCTTGTGTTTCTTTGTTACTAACTGAAATACCCGACGTTGTCCGTGGTTTGATGATTTATCACTACAACATTTAGACTTAGGTTGTACTTGTTCAATAGTCTTGTGTTTCTTTGTTACTAACTGAAATACCCGACGTTGTCCGTGGTTTGATGATTTATCACTACAACATTTAGACTTAGGTTGTACTTGTCCAATAGTCTTGTTTTTCTTTGTTACTAACTGAAATACCCGACGTTGTCCGTGGTTTGATGATTTATCACTACAACATTTAGACTTAGGTTGTACTTGCCCTATAGTCTTGTGTTTCTTTGTTACTAACTGAAATACCCGACGTTGTCCGTGGTTTGATGATTTATCACTACAACATTTAGACTTAGGTTGTACTTGTCCAATAGTCTTGTGTTTCTTTGTTACTAACTGAAATACCCGACGTTGTCCGTGGTTTGATGATTTATCACTACAACATTTAGACTTAGGTTGTACTTGTCCAATAGTCTTGTGTTTCTTTGTTACTAACTGAAATACCCGACGTTGTCCGTGGTTTGATGATTTATCACTACAACATTTAGACTTAGGTTGTACTTGTCCAATAGTCTTGTGTTTCTTTGTTACTAACTGAAATACCCGACGTTGTCCGTGGTTTGATGATTTATCACTACAACATTTAGACTTAGGTTGTACTTGCCCTATAGTCTTGTGTTTCTTTGTTACTAACTGAAATACCCGACGTTGTCCGTGGTTTGATGATTTATCACTACAACATTTAGACTTAGGTTGTACTTGTCCAATAGTCTTGTGTTTCTTTGTTACTAACTGAAATACCCGACGTTGTCCGTGGTTTGATGATTTATCACTACAACATTTAGACTTAGGTTGTACTTGTCCAATAGTCTTGTGTTTCTTTGTTACTAACTGAAATACCCGACGTTGTCCGTGGTTTGATGATTTATCACTACAACATTTAGACTTAGGTTGTACTTGTCCAATAGTCTTGTGTTTCTTTGTTA
Source organism: Tenodera sinensis (assembly GCA_030765045.1). Lineage (NCBI taxonomy): Eukaryota > Metazoa > Arthropoda > Insecta > Mantodea > Mantidae > Tenodera > Tenodera sinensis. The sequence goes on from CM060966.1 coordinate 172,569,842, forward strand.
CTAACTGAAATACCCGACGTTGTCCGTGGTTTGATGATTTATCACTACAACATTTAGACTTAGGTTGTACTTGTCCAATAGTCTTGTGTTTCTTTGTTACTAACTGAAATACCCGACGTTGTCCGTGGTTTGATGATTTATCACTACAACATTTAGACTTAGGTTGTACTTGTCCAATAGTCTTGTGTTTCTTTGTTACTAACTGAAATACCCGACGTTGTCCGTGGTTTGATGATTTATCACTACAACATTTAGACTTAGGTTGTACTTGTCCAATAGTCTTGTTTTTCTTTGTTACTAACTGAAATACCCGACGTTGCCCGTGATTAGATAATTAAAAACAAATGCAATTTCTTTATATTTGACAGCCAATTTCTATTGTTTTGTGAGTTGGTTTCCAGGTAGTTTGTTGCATTGGCTCTAGTAGTTTATTATTATTATTATTATTTAAGAAATTTGGGTTCTCCTAAATGTGAATTTCACTACAGGACATTTCTTAAGTAAAATATTTAACGACTTTAGGTCCTTAATAATGCACAAAAATGTGAAGATTGAGTTAAAGGTGATCTTGGTGAAGAAGTCCTATTTAATGCAATACTTTATAATTGTTACAGCAAGTTCTTAAAAGAACGCCATTTTCTTACAGATGAATTTCGTGGAGATTGCCCGAGAACTACTGTTACTTATCAAAATATTGCTTGAAGAAGATCGATGGAAATGTATGAATTTATATTTATATTTTTTGTATAGTAAGATTTTTTCTATCACTTACGGTTTACTAGTTGTTCAAAAGTCATCCAAAGTAAACAGGGCTAAATAGACTATAGCTAGAAAATTCAAAGCATACACTTCATTTGTAATAAAAATATCTTATACATGTCATTTTAAACAAAATAGTTATAGCCATTTTAAAGAAAATAAAAATTTTCGAAAAATGTTTTATGTAAAGTGTAGTTAAGAATGGAGCAATTTTCTTCAAAACCTTCGTGTCGCATCCTTGAAAAACATTGAAGTTAAATACCAACATTGGTTTTTAACCGACTTTTCGTATTTGAGTTACGCTGTCCACAGACTGACAGACACACACACACACACACGGACCTTTTTCTAAAAGTGATTTTTTTTTTTTTCCAGGGCCCTCAAAAGATACTTCCGGTGAAATGTCGACATCGAAATTTTGGGTCGAATGCAACAATTGCCCTATTTACCATACGTAGCAGAGAAAGTAAAAATACGTAGGTATATGTCATGTGCAGAAAGGCGAGTTACAAATAGAAGGTAGGTGTGTTTGTAGGAAGGACATGCATGTAAAGTGCGTATGGGTTTACATTTCATGATTTATTGATGTGAAATACTTGCACAGTGGCACTCCTCACTCCAGTTTGAGCCTATAATGGATGTTCTCTCTAAAGTCCTTGAATAAATTATAAGTCACTTTAAACGGGAGGGAATGCAACTCAAGCCAGTGAACTAACAGCTGGAGTGAAAACAGTTCGATCCAATCTGTATGCTAAGCTCGCAGCAGCAGCGGGCAGCTCAGATTGTTAAATACCCACCCACTTCGTCTAGGGATTACGGTCTGCCGAGATTCGAACCTAGATGCCTTCCCAGAAGAGCCTTGTACTTGGAGGACAAGCAAATAGTATTTACAAATACTAAAAATCGTATGCAGTAAGACCTCTTTTAACCAGATCACATTAGTAGGTTATAGTAATACGTAATGTACTGTCAAATGCTACCTAAGAAAGATTTAGTAGTGTGTCACACGGTGCTGCCGCGGTATGTCTCACCATCTATAAATAGCGCGAGAAGAAAGCGTTGACCTTGATGCCTACACTTCCCCCAATGTCCTCAGTATCCCTACTGTTTTCAAACGGCACATATCATTTAGTTTATCGTGTGTTTCAACCCAAAAGTTCGATGTCAGAAATATATGTTTTGAGGCCCCCTGAATCCAAAAAATAATTTTTAGAAAAAGGTCTGTGTCTGTCTGTGGACAGCATAACTCAAAAATGGAAAGTCACTTAAAAACCAAAGTTGGTATTTAAGTTTAATGTCTTTCAAGGATGCGAGGGATAGGGCTTCTCGCCCTTGGGAAACATGTTAGGCATTTCAATTGCAAGCTTCCTTAGAAGCTCCTGAAACCGAAAACCCGCTGGCTAAGGACTAAGGGCACCTTTCCTGTATCGTTCTCTTATATACAGGAGTAGAATTCTCCACGTTATGGATGGACAACTATATAAGCACAACGACCGTTGCAGAAGCACCCAAATACGTATTGCTAACATACAGCGACAAAGTTACGTCTGGCTTCTACGCCCGTGCGTAGCCGAAATAGTCTATATACCACGCTCTTCTCTACTCCCTAGCTATCGGACCAGTCTTCCCCGTTTTTAATTCCTAGAAATCGATCTATTTCGAAGCTACTTCGCGATGTGCCCTTTCACTCCTCTAATTCTTGTAACCACTCAATTACCTAGATTCGCCGAGACGTGGCCAATTCTTCAAATTTATACCTGGGCCCTAGTGACCTACCCGCTCGTACTGAGCTAATTAACTAATGAACTTTTCTCCAGTGTAACATGAACAAAATTCCCTATACAGAATATATTTGTATGACAAATGAAATGTATATCTTAAATTTTCTGGCTATAGCCTATGTAGTCCTGTTTACTCTGGATTACTTTTGTATAACTAGTAAACCGAAAGAGATAAAATCTTAGTATACAAAAAATGTAGATCTCACTAAAACACACAATTTTTTTTTTCGTAGAGTGAACCATTTCGGAGATATTCCTTATTATTTGTACCTACCAGTTTCCGAAGACTTAAAACCTTCGGGAAATGAAACATCGTTGTTTATGTTTTTATATGTTAAGCGTGCAGATAACGGGATCTCAAAGCTTTAAAAGATTTGACTATCGTTCAAAGCGTACTGTATTCTAATACTCCCCTTGTACCTACAAGGAAATAAGCAATAAGATAATTTCTGCAAATGTTTATCTCGACTAACATGAAGAAGATATGGGAATAAGGGTTTCTAAGAATGGTTAGAAGAACAGTAGAGAAAGTAATGTGAGTGCTAAACATAAGATTTTTTTTTCTTTTTTTGTTTTCAGTGGTTTGACGATTTTATCCCTACAACATTTAGACTTACGTTGGACACATAAACAATAAAATAAAGAAAATAATTCAATAAAACAACTGGAAAAACACTGTGCAAAAGCAGCGTTGAACTTCCTTGAATACCACAGGAAGAAAAGTGTGCAGAGAAAGCGGTGTGAATTATATAGGAAACTGTATGAGTTGTTTGTAGAAAAGGGGATAGAGAAAGAAGTGCGACCATGTTTGGTAAAAGAAAAGTGAGGAGAGAAAACCATGTGAATGTAATATGCGACATTTCTATTTAAGTAAAATAGAAAATTGCATGAATTGTATGCTGAAGAGCGAGTAGGGAAGGATAAATGAATTTAATACGTAAAAGGAAGACGAGTAGAATGTGACTTAAGTCGATTTGAATTCGCAATGGAAACGTAGACTATAATACAATAATTAAAAACTGTGGCATTTTTAACCAGTGCGTGTTATTGTATACGCCAACAAATCGCTTGGTTTCAGCCAAGGGAGAAATCAATAATGGCTACCAATTAAGCCCCTTGTAGAGTGATTGATTAATGTTCATGATTAACCCACTGGAGTCCAATAAAACAACGTTGTCACACTCAATTGTTCATCCACTGTGTGGTTTAAGAGAAACACGTAGAGTGGTGGAATAAGGCACCAAATGTTCAAGGACACCCATTCATATTTTGAAATCTTCACTTCCAACGACATAATGTATTATTATAAATTCATAGCATGTTTCTTTAAACATAGATTGTAGATGATCTTATACTTTATTGGACTTCCTTTGACTTTCAAACACAGTGGATTTACTCTCTTGGGATACTCTCTACAAGATTCTTACACTCTTGCAGGGCAATGTTACTCCAAGATTCAGATAATGTCTCTCGAACTTCTCGGCGGCTTATCTGAGGGCATCTCACATGGGTATAAGTGCAATAGCTCTACCCACCCAGGGCGATGCAACCCTTGGCCTAGCGCTTCGCTCCATGTCTGAAAATTTTCTGCTTTTCCTGAATTTTTTTTATTTCTTGTGTCACACACACGTTTATCTTAACACCATTTTAATTGTAATATGTGTGTAACTTGCAAATCACTAGCCATTTAATATCCTCGCGCACCTTTTTACTTTCTCATCTGGTAAGTAGGGGAAGTATTGTATTCCACCCAAATATTCGCTGTCGAAATTTCGCCGGAAATATGTTTTGAGACCCCTTGAATCCAAAAAGGTCCGTGTGTGTGTATCTGTGTGTCAGTGTGGCAGTCTGTGGAAAGCATAACTCAAAAACGAAAAGTCGGTCAAAAACCAAAGTTGGTATTTAAGTTTAATGTCTTTCAAGGATGCGACACGAAGATTTTGAAGAAAATAGCACCACCCTAAACTACCCTTTACACGGAAAATTTTTCGAAAATTTTTCGAAAATTTTGATTTTCTTGAAAATGGCTCTAACGATTTTGATTAAAATGTCATATGTTTGAGATATTTTGATGACAAATGAAATGTATATCTTGAATTTTCTGGCTATAGCCCCTGTAGTTGTATTTACTCAGGACGACTTTTGCATAACTGGTAAACCGTTAGAGATAGACCAAAATATACTATACAAAAAATGTAGATCTTGCTAAAATACACAATGCATGCCTGAATAAATTTTCTTGTAGGGTGAACCATTTTGGAGATATTCCTTGTTATGTGTGTCAGTTTCGGAAAACTTAGAACTTTCGTGAAATGGATCATCGTTGTTCATTTTTCTTATATGTTTAGTGTGAAAGACAACAGAATCTCAAATATTTGACTATCGCACAAAGTCTACTGTATTCTAATATTCCCCTTGTACCTACAAGGACATAAGCAATAAGATAATTTGTACAAATGTTTATCTCAACTAACAAGAAGAAGATATAGGAAAAAGAGTTTGTAACAATGGTTAGTACAAGAGTAGAGAAAGTCATGTGAGTGCAACACATCTTATTTTTACTTTCCCTACTACGTAAAGTAGGGGAAGTATTGTACTCCACGCAAAAATTCGCTGTCGAGATTTCGCCGGAAATATAAGTTTTGAGGTCCTTGAATCGAAAAAAGGCATTTCTATAAAAACGTACGTACGTACGGGCGCGCGCGCGTGTGTGTGTCAATTATTGTTATTCTCCAACACATTACTCCACCGTGCGTCTTGATTACAAACGACCGACGTGTTTACATCCAGAAGTCGGTTCAGATCGCTGACGAACTTCAACGCAACGTTATCGAGTTCAAAGCTGCTCGGAATATTCCTTAAATTTTTTTAAGTGATTAATTATTTCGAAACCCTACGTGATGTTCCAAAATTACTATAAAAACGTTCTCTGCGTATGTTACAAGTGGCAAACTATTCATCTTCGTGCATTCTTGTAGAATTACGCATCTAATTTAGAACTAAAAACATTTATTTTTTCGAAATCGGCTGATCAAAGAACAAACTGTCATATTTTTGTTTGCAATGCTTCTACGAAGCACATATTAGAATAAATGCAATAACTTCCCTTTCGTCCGGTCTGTGGTAAAGGAGGTATATTTCCCTACTTTACCAAAAGTAGTCAGTATCACTTTGTCTTTGTTGATTGGGTTTCGTAACTTCACAAGCCACGAGGCCGTTGTGAGAAACTTCACTTTAAACGATGGGCTTGTTAATAGAGTTATAATTTATTATAACAGTTTGTTTCCGTGATACAAAAATCGATTCCAATCTGGTAGTAAGGCTTTCTGTTGATTTAAATAAATGACTACACGGATAGCGGGTTATTTGTTACACGTTAATGATTTTCACACCTTTCATGCGTGAAATAGAATCATCCTAAAGCTATAATTAAGAGAACGGACACCAAACCAGTCTGGTTATATCGAGGTTAAAAACTGGGCCTATAAACCACATAACAATGAATATTTGTATCTGCCACTTTTACACTATAAAGAAATAAACCTCTGTCTTTCACATGCATATTTCAGATCTAGTGAGAGAAAAGCTGATGTGTTGCACTCACATGACTTTCTCTACTCTTGTACTAGCCATTCTTACAAACTATTATTCCTGTAACTTCTTCGTGTTAGTTGAGATAAACATCTGTACAACTTATTGCTTATTTCCTTATAGGTACAAGGGGAATGTTAGAATACAGTAGGCTTTGTGCGATAGTCAAATGTTTTAAAGCTTTGAGATTCTGTTGTCTTTGCACACTTAACATAAAAAAATGAACAACGATGATCCATTTCACGAAAGTTCCAAGTTTTCCGAAACTCACACACATAACAAGGAATATCTCCGAAATGGTTCACTCTACAAGAAAATTTATTGGGACATAAATTGTGTATTTTAGCAAGATCTATATTTTTTGTATAGTATAATTTGGTCTATCTCTAACGGTTTACCAGTTATGCAAAAGTCGTCCTGAGTAAATACGACTACAGGGGCTATAGCCAGAAAATTCAAGATATACATTTCATTTTCCATCAAAATATCTCAAACATATGACATTTTAATCAAAATCGTTAGAGCCATTTTCAAGAAAATCAAAATTTTCCATGTAAAGGGTAGTTTAGAGTGGGGCTATTTTCTTCAAAATCTTCGTGTCGCATCCTTGAAAGACATTAAACTTAAATACCAAGTTTGGGTTTTAACCCACTTTTCGTTTTTGAGTTATGCTGTCCACAGACTGACAGACTGACACACAGACACACACACACGGACCTTTTTCTAAAAATGCTTTTTTTTTTTTTTATGAACGTTTGCAGAAATTCTCATTTTGCTAATGTTGTTTTAGGTACAAGGGGAATATGGGTATTCAGTTGGTCAGTATGTGATGACTGACGCCAGGCGTTATCGTCCAGAAACCGCTACACAGTGTGCGTGTGCAGTGTGCAAGGTCGGTATTTCATCTGTCCAAATCCATCCCAAACTCTGCCTGCATTACGTCAGAAGAAGAGCTCGTTTTTCAGGACTCTGAAGCAACCTAAGTTCCAGAATCTGCACTATCGTTATGAACATTGTCTACAGCGAAATGGAGAACATCTACAATATCATCCCGACAACTTAATATTAACAAGAACAGAAACATCATTTTCCAGTATTGTACTTTTTTGGAACGTAACTGTACTTATTATGTATGACCTATGACCCGGGAACGGAGGGGACATCTCAATGTATGTAAATATATTATGATGTTATTTACTGTATAATTTTTAACAGTTGTTATTTGGACCTTTGCGTTAAACGAGACGTAGGGCATTGCACTTTTTCAGTTGCAATGAAATTATTTGTCGGTTATTTTAAACCCGTTCGCAGGCTCCAGCCAGATCGGACGGTTCACCGCATTAAAGCCAGCTGGTTCTATACCGGAAAACAAAATCGCATCAAGCCCAAGGGACAAATCGGATCAGCCGAAATGCTAGTGTATTATTCACAGCCATCGCTTCCGAACCAAATTCCCCTTTTTACAGCAGCGTCCGGAAAAACTGTGCGTGTAGAAGAGTTTATCGCACTCCATTTCGTTCATACTTCCAAGTGCTCAAAGCAACAGTCGCTCTGCCTTACTTGTATTTTACCTCGGCAACTTTGTAAACGTACAAAGTAGAAGCATTATATATTCCTGGTTTGATCCACCTTTCTGCAAATGTATGCAACAGATGTGTGTGTGTATGTGTGTGTATAAAACGGGTGCAAAGTACTGATTCGGCCATACACTACCAGGGATATAGGAATAAGAGTTTGTAAGAATACTTTGTACAAGAGTAGAGAAAGTCATGTGAATGCAACACACCAGATTTTTTATTTAATTGCTGCTTATCTGTAGTTAACTGTCGGAAGTATTTTATTCCGTTTAAAAATTACACCCTAAGCCACAAAGTAATTAGAGACTCACACTTCACTTCAATAAATTGACTTCAACTCAATATTTCTCACAACGATCGTTTCGATACTCTTGCGCGTCATCCTCAGGGGAACTGAGCAATAGCTACGAAAATACCGTTACAAGTTTCCGATGACATGACAGTGACGTCACGTTTACGTCCCCCATCATGACATCATATGATGACGTCATTCCTCTCTCAATACGAATTTTGTAACATAATCAGTAAAAGGTATTTGAAAATTCATAACATGGAACCCTATTTTTCAAAATGAATATTTTTTCCCCCAAACCATCAAGATCGCTTAATTCATGTAATAATTTAAGCTCAGGGTTTATTTCATGATTAAGTGAGCAAAACTGATCTGCCATCGCTGACTTTTCTGTTTATATATAATGTTTCTAAAATGTTCTTTTTAATGGTTTCCAAATGTCATTTTGTCTTATCAATGTAAACCTTATCACAGTCTAGCAGACTTCTTGCGATTTGGGATTTTGGCCTTTTTAGAAAAATTGAGCACATTTTTATATTCTATTTATTTCAAGGAGCCAAAATTATGCCATGTTCTTTAAAAATCTTTTAAAATATTTTATTAGCCCAAAGGTGGTAAGAACACTTTTTAATTTGTCATCTTTTATTTTTTTAAGAGTGAAAGCTTCAGTTACGGCCTTTTAATATTAAAATTTCTCTATCTTCTGTACTAAAACCAGAATTTATACATAGTATTACATTATTCTTAAGCAATGAAAATGTAGGTCACTTTAATAAGCTTTTGTAACAGTAGTTTGTGTGGGAAAAGTGACTAAATTTAATATATTATATCTTTTAGGGTCCACAAACACTCTTGGATAGTCGATAGCCATGCTGGTGGAACCACCATGTTGAACAACTGTTAGTTACGTAAGTAGTACTTCTTTTATTGAATATCGACGAAAACGTGGTATGTAATACTCATTCTTCTAGCATTTCACGCTGCTAGAAGAATACTTGGCTTAATCCCATATTTTCAAACGTTTACTCTTTCTTTAATGCCATACTTACCACACTTGTAGATTTATAGATATATATGCACATAGCTGCATATTGAAATACCCGACGTTGTCCGTGGTTTGATGATTTATCACTACAACATTTAGACTTAGGTTGTACTTGTCCAATAGCCTTGTGTTTCTTTGTTACTAGCTGAAATACCCGACGTTGTCCGTGGTTTGATGATTTATCACTACAACATTTAGACTTAGGTTGTACTTGTCCAATAGCCTTGTGTTTCTTTGTTACTAGCTGAAATACCCGACGTTGTCCGTGGTTTGATGATTTATCACTACAACATTTAGACTTAGGTTGTACTTGTCCAATAGCCTTGTGTTTCTTTGTTACTAGCTGAAATACCCGACGTTGTCCGTGGTTTGATGATTTATCACTACAACATTTAGACTTAGGTTGTACTTGTCCAATAGCCTTGTGTTTCTTTGTTACTAGCTGAAATACCCGACGTTGTCCGTGGTTTGATGATTTATCACTACAACATTTAGACTTAGGTTGTACTTGTCCAATAGCCTTGTGTTTCTTTGTTACTAGCTGAAATACCCGACGTTGTCCGTGGTTTGATGATTTATCACTACAACATTTAGACTTAGGTTGTACTTGTCCAATAGTCTTGTGTTTCTTTGTTACTAGCTGAAATACCCGACGTTGTCCGTGGTTTGATGATTTATCACTACAACATTTAGACTTAGGTTGTACTTGTCCAATAGTCTTGTGTTTCTTTGTTACTAACTGAAATACCCGACGTTGTCCGTGGTTTGATGATTTATCACACAACATTTAGACTTAGGTTGTACTTGTCCAATAGTCTTGTGTTTCTTTGTTACTAACTGAAATACCCGACGATGCCCGTGGTTTGATGATTTATCACTACAACATTTAGACTTAGGTTGCACTTGTCCAATAGTCTTGTGTTTCTTTGTTACTAACTGAAATACCCGACGATGTCCGTGGTTTGATGATTTATCACTACAACATTTAGACTTAGGTTGCACTTGTCCAATAGACTTGTGTTTCTTTGTTACTAACTGAAATACCCGACGATGTCCGTGGTTTGATGATTTATCACTACAACATTTAGACTTAGGTTGTACTTGTCCAATAGTCTTGTGTTTCTTTGTTACTAACTGAAATACCCGACGATGCCCGTGGTTTGATGATTTATCACTACAACATTTAGACTTAGGTTGTACTTGTCCAATAGTCTTGTGTTTCTTTGTTACTAACTGAAATACCCGACGTTGTCCGTGGTTTGATGATTTATCACTACAACATTTAGAGTTAGGTTGTACTTGTCCAATAGTCTTGTGTTTCTTTGTTACTAACTGAAATACCCGACGTTGTCCGTGGTTTGATGATTTATCACACAACATTTAGACTTAGGTTGTACTTGTCCAATAGTCTTGTGTTTCTTTGTTACTAACTGAAATACCCGACGATGTCCGTGGTTTGATGATTTATCACTACAACATTTAGACTTAGGTTGTACTTGTCCAATAGTCTTGTGTTTCTTTGTTACTAACTGAAATACCCGACGATGCCCGTGGTTTGATGATTTATCACTACAACATTTAGACTTAGGTTGCACTTGTCCAATAGACTTGTGTTTCTTTGTTACTAACTGAAATACCCGACGATGTCCGTGGTTTGATGATTTATCACTACAACATTTAGACTTAGGTTGTACTTGTCCAATAGTCTTGTGTTTCTTTGTTACTAACTGAAATACCCGACGATGCCCGTGGTTTGATGATTTATCACTACAACATTTAGACTTAGGTTGCACTTGTCCAATAGACTTGTGTTTCTTTGTTACTAACTGAAATACCCGACGATGTCCGTGGTTTGATGATTTATCACTACAACATTTAGACTTAGGTTGTACTTGTCCAATAGTCTTGTGTTTCTTTGTTACTAACTGAAACACCCGACGTTGTCCGTGGTTTGATGATTTATCACTACAACATTTAGACTTAGGTTGTACTTGTCCAATAGTCTTGTGTTTCTTTGTTACTAACTGAAATACCCGGCGTTGTCCGTGGTTTGATGATTTATCACTACAACATTTAGACTTAGGTTGTACTTGTCCAATAGTCTTGTGTTTCTTTGTTACTAACTGAAATACCAGACGTTGTCCGTGGTTTGATGATTTATCACTACAACATTTAGACTTAGGTTGTACTTGTCCAATAGTCTTGTGTTTCTTTGTTACTAACTGAAATACCCGACGATGCCCGTGGTTTGATGATTTATCACTACAACATTTAGACTTAGGTTGCACTTGTCCAATAGACTTGTGTTTCTTTGTTACTAACTGAAATACCCGACGATGTCCGTGGTTTGATGATTTATCACTACAACATTTAGACTTAGGTTGTACTTGTCCAATAGTCTTGTGTTTCTTTGTTACTAACTGAAACACCCGACGTTGTCCGTGGTTTGATGATTTATCACTACAACATTTAGACTTAGGTTGTACTTGTCCAATAGTCTTGTGTTTCTTTGTTACTAACTGAAATACCCGGCGTTGTCCGTGGTTTGATGATTTATCACTACAACATTTAGACTTAGGTTGTACTTGTCCAATAGTCTTGTGTTTCTTTGTTACTAACTGAAATACCCGGCGTTGTCCGTGGTTTGATGATTTATCACTACAACATTTAGACTTAGGTTGTACTTATCAAAACGTTACATCTTGTAAGCGGCCGTAATGTTTACATCTAGAGAACAGTTCAGATCCGCGACCAACCTCAGCGCAACGTTGCCGAGTTTCAGACTTCACGTCTGAAAAACCTGCTCGGGATATTTCTTTAATTCTTTTAAGTGATTATTTCGAAGTCCTATGTAGTGTCCATAATTACTACCGAAGCTATGTCAGAATCCAGTTTGGAACAAATACCATTTATATTTCCGAAATCGGCTGGTCCAAGAACAAAATGCCATTAGACTTAATTGTTTGTAATGGTTCTATGAAGCATATATTAGAAAGAACGTAACGAGTTACCTCCCACCCGGTAGGTATATATAATATTATGATTAATCTTACCTGTCAATAATTCCGATATGAATCGATGTACTGCTTTAGTTTGGGGGGCCGCTCCTGATGCACATTTCTTCTACTTAACCGTTGGGTTTACTTTAACTTTTAATTATTATTCTCTAAAAGCGGTGCGGCATCTCTTTCCAGTGTGAACATTCAAGAGAAAATAATTTTCTCTTTAAGAAAAACTTTTTTCTCGAAAGTTTAAAGTAAGGTATATATAGGAGTACATTATTCCTCTTTGCCTTTAAGGATTTTAAAGACGCCGGAATCTTTCCGTTTCCTTATGAGAACAGATTGCTAGAATATTAATTAAAACGTGAAAAGGGAAAAGTTTTACTTGAATGTGCTTTGAATGAATAATAATGAAAAGAGGGGCACCATTTAAAGCTTCATTGATTTATCATCCACTTTAATTTATTTTCTGAGGAAAGTTGTGTATTCCTTTTGACAAAACTTAATTCATTGTACAAAAAACAATTTCTAGAAACCATCGAAAAGTGTAACCGAAATCAGATGCCTAAACATAAGTTAAAATGTGTGTATCCTTCAGTTAAGTTAAGCCAGCCCTTATACGGGGGTAAAATCACACATTTTCATATTCCTACTGCTTTTACTTTCTGTACCACGTATTGTAAGTAGGGGAAGTATTGTATTCCACCCGAAAATTCGATGTCGAGATTTCACCAGAAATATTGCAACGGACCTCTCACGGGGAGAGACCCGAAGACAGGGGGGTGTAAGCTCAGAGGTGTAGAGGCACTCGGGAGAGCTTTAGGGAGGTTTTGGTAGCCATTTAGGATTAACAAAGCATGCTGATCTTAAGTTGGTGGCCTAACCATTTTATTAACTAGCAGGCTTGGAAAAGGCCGAAACCTGGGCCAAAGTACAGTTTACCTTGTCAACGGCAGAGGTAGCGATGATGGACGTAATCGGCGTAACAGACAGACGTGACAGCCCCAACAGACCTGGCAGATCCAACAGCCAATGGGGTGTCGATTGCCCACGATAATGAAGCCTCTGCCTGCTTTGTCAGCATTCTGATGCTATGGATACTTGACCTGGATTAGCTTTCAACACTTTACGATGTCTGATGTAACCCTGGCGTGGTGTTTGCAACCGATATGATCCTTACAATATGTTTTGAGCCCCCCTGAATCCAAGCAAAGCATTTTTACAAAAAGATCCGCGTGTGTATGTATGTATGTGTGTATGTGTGTGTGTCTGTGTCTGTGTGTCTGTGGACAGTATAACTCAAAAAAGAAAAATCGGTTAAAAACCAAAGTTGGTATTTAAGTTTAATATCTTTCAAGGATGCGACACGAAGATTTTGAAGAAAATAGCCCCACCCTAAACCACCCTTTACATGGAACATTTTTCGAAAATTTTGATTTTCTTGAAAATGGCTCTAACGATTTTGGTTAAAATGTTATATGTTTGAGATATTTTTATGACAAATGAAATGCATATTTTGATAATTAAGAAAAATTGAAGCTATTAACAGTAAGGCAACAAAATTCTAAAGTAAGAACAAATTAGAAACTAAAAACTACACTTATCTTAGTAATATTGCAAGTTCTTGGTACAAAGCTCACTAAATTTTCGAGCTGACTTCAACTCATTCTCAAAGCTATACAAACAAATTTATTACCAACGCTACAGATGTTCATTTTTAATCACTAATCTCTGAAAACAAAAAACATAGATACTGATGCTCAGTTTAATTACCAATCTCTGAAAACAAAAATCTATAAATAGAATCTATAGAAGGTGTTTCAAAATTCATAACACGGTTTCTGTTTTTTAAAATAAATATATTTTCCCAAACCATTAAATCTATAGGTGCATTTAATTGTTTTAATAATTTAACTTCTGGGTTAATTTCATGATTAAATGACCAAAAATGATCTGCCACAGCTGATTTCTCAGTTTGTTTATATTCTATATTTCTAAAATGCTCTTTTATGCTGGTTTCTAAATGACGTTTAGTTTTACCAATATAAACCTTATCACAATCCTAAACAGCTAAATTGATAAATGCCAGATTTTTTATAATTTGGTATTTTATCTTTTTTTAGAAACATTTAGTAAATTTTGTATATTAAATTTATTTTGAGGGACCACATTTATTCCATATTCTTTAAAAATGTTTGTAAAATTTTTATTGGCTCATGGATGGTAAGTAAATTTTTTAGACTATTTAAATGAATTATTTAAATTATTTAAGTGAACGACATTTAGGCTGTAACATGTATTATTATTATTATTATTATTATTATTATTATTATTATTATTATTATTATTATTATTATTATTATTATTATTATTATTATTATTATTATTATTATTATTATTATTATTATTATTATTATTATTATTATTATTATTATTATTATTATTATTATTATTATTATTATTATTATTATTATTATTATTATTATTATTATTATTATTATTATTATTATTATTATTATTATTATTAATTATTATTATTATTGTTACTGTTATTGTTGTTATTATTATTATTATTATTATTATTATTATTATTATTATTATTATTATTATTATTATTATTATTATTATTATTATTATTATTATTATTATTATTATTATCATCATCGTCATCGTCATCGTCATCGTCATCGTCATCGTCATCGTCATCGTCATCGTCATCGACATTATTATTATTATTATTATTATTATTATTATTATTATTATTATTATTATTATTATTATTATTATTATTATTATTATTATTATTATTATTATTATTATTATTATTATTATTATTATTATTATTATTATTATTATTATTATTATTATTATTATTAATTACCACTTCTATGCTATTGAAATGGGTTGTGTTACAGTCATATGTCTCTCTCTCTCTCCCTCTCTGTTTTCGTGCACAAACTATTGTTAATCGTGATAAACGTTTGCACAAATTATCTTATTGCTTATTTTCTTGTAGGTACAAAGGGAATATGGGAATACAATAGGCTTTGAGCGATAATAAATGTTTAAGAGCGGTCGCTATATGATGACTTTGGAAGTCCGTTCCCTTTGCATTAGCAAGAGACAAAAAATTAATAACGACCTCACGTTTGAGAACGGTCTAGAAGTATTGCAAATGTCTGCCAAATAACAAAGAATATCTCCGAAATGGTGCACTTTTAAGAAGACAGTTTAGTATAAATCCTATGTTTTAACGAGATCTACACCTTTTGAACAGTAATATTTTGTCTAACCGTTCCGCTACCACCGAAGCGGCCCGGGTTCCTTCCCAGGTACGTACATATACTAGTGAGACAGTAAAACATATTAGAACTTCAAAAATTTAAAAAAACATATATTTAAAGCACAAACTGTATTCCAAACATTTTCTTGGCTACTTCATGAGGAAATATTAGTCGTATCTAAAAATGTGTGCAAGCATCATCGCAGTAATTTGAAGAGATTTTATTTTCTTTTTCTTGCTTTTTCGTCCTTGTAGCCCTGGATTTAGTTTTAATGAATGGAGCCAACTAGCGAGGACTAAGTTCTTTAGCTTAATGTCAGAGAAGCGGAATATTTTACTTTAATCTCTTGATAATTTCTGCTGCTAATGGTTAAGCCTTCTTTACTCCTCTTGTGAAAATCTCCAGAACACTCAGAACATCCCAAACTTGGAGAGCTTGCATTCATCGCCCTAAAGAGTACACAAAGCTCGACTCATATATGAGCCAATTTTAAAATTAAGGCACTTTGAACTAAAAAAAATCTGATATTTTGCACTCACATGGGTTTCTCTGCTCTTGTACCAACTATTCTTACAATCTCTTATTCCTCTATCTGCTTCATATTAGTCGTTGAGATAAACATTTTGATTTTAAACAAAATTCCTCCACCCTAAACCACACTTTACAGGGAACATTTTTCGAAAATTTTGATTTTCCTGAAAATGGCTCTAACGATTTTGATTTAAATACCACGTCAAATTCTTAACCACTATGTGCTACATTTCCATTAAGTAATGCGGTAACCCTATGGGATGCTCTAGAGTTTTTGAGCACGATGTTACTTGCCCTTGCGTGATACGCTCCCCCATTAGTTATACGCAGAAAGGTCCAAGAGGGGATTTCATGAAAAATGTCATGCGCATGCATGTAGAACTCAGTGTAGCCAACAAAACGATAACGAGGTACGTAACTGGTTATCTCAATCCAATGGACAAGGTGTTTTCCTGGACAATTAATGAGATCGGCCCGTAAACAGAATTCTAATTAAGATGTATCACTAACAAGAACTGTGTGTTCCAAAATGTCGATAGTTATCTTCAGTGGACATCTTCCAAACATGTAAACAGGGCTTCCGTTCTTGTAGTCTGATACCATCAAAAGAATTCGCTATATATTAAACTGTTCTTGCTTGGCTTCTTATTTCCTACCTTAAAGCGGAGAGCGGCATGCTAACCTTCAAATCCAAATGTCCTGACTTTGATTCCCCGCACGATGATGGTAATTATTATATAGCTAGAATTATTCGCCATCCTCCACAGAGTCCAGAAGTGAATGTGCATTTGTGCAATAAACAAAGTAATATCAACTCAAAGATTAAAGGCACTGTAGAACGAGTGAATATATTATCGTTGCTGAGCAATTGCTGCAAACGTAAGAAGCCTTAGATATAACCTATAAGAAACAAAAAAGGGGGAAAATATAGCTGAAACCCTTAGGGGTGTCCGTAGTTTCACGGTTTGTCCACAAAACATTTATACTTGGTTGTACTTGTCCAATAGTCTTGTGTTTCTTTGTTACTAACTGAAATATCCGACGTTGTCCGTGGTTTGATGATTTATGACTACAACATTTAGACTTAGGTCGTACTTGTCCAATAGTCTTGTGTTTCTTTGTTACTAACTGAAATACCCGGCGTTGTCCGTGGTTTGATGATTTATCACTACAACATTTAGACTTAGGTCGTACTTGTCCAATAGTCTTGTGTTTCTTTGTTACTAACTGAAATACCCGACGTTGTCCGTGGTTTGATGATTTATCACTACAACATTTAGACTTAGGTTGTACTTGTCCAATAGTCTTGTGTTTCTTTGTTACTAACTAAAATACCCGACGTTGTCCGTGGTTTGATGATTTATTACTACAACATTTAGACTTAGATTGCAGTTGTGCAATAGCCTTGCGTTTGATTTACAGAAGCACTTTCAAATGTTATGCGCGAAATATCTGTTCATTAGTGACTTAGGTTTAAGGACTCAATCAATATTTGCCATAGTCTTAGTAGATCCACCAAGTGATCGTTGCAACACAGACTTTTAATATGGTTAAAGCTGAAAATAGTTTGTTCGCAAATATATGTAGAGCTATACTCACTCTAGCACACACTATTCTTACAAATACTTATTTCTCAATTTACTACATTTTAATCGACACAACCCGTTTCAAAAATTACGTCACTGCGAATGTTCTTGTAGGTGCAAGGGGAATATGGGAATACGATAGGCCTGATGCGATAGTGAAATACTGGTTGTTATTATGAGTACCCTTCCAAGATTCTGATGTGTTACACTCACATGACTTTCACTACTCTTATAATAAGGATTCTTACAAACTGTTATTACATCTTAGTGTTAGTTGTGTCTGTCAGTCTGTGGACAGCATAACTCAAAAACGAAAAGTAGTTTAAAAACCAAAGTTCGTATTTAAGATTAATGCCTTTCAAGGATGCGACACGAAGATTTCGAAGAAAATAGCCCCACCATAAATTACCCTTTACATGGAAAATGTTTGGAAAATTTTTATTTTCGTGAAAATTGCGCTAACGATATTGATTAAAACGTCGTGTTTGAGATATGTTTATGAGTAATGAAATGTATATCTTGAATTTTCTGGCTATAGCCCCTGTAGTCGTATTTACTCTGGACTACTTTTGCATAACTGGTAAACCGATAGAGATAGACCAAATCATACTATACAAGAAATATAGATCTTGCTAAAATACAAATTTATGTCTGAAGAAATTTTTTTTAGGGCGAACCATTTTGGAGATATTCCTTGTTATGTGTGTGAGTTTCGGAAAACTTAAAACTTTCGTGAAATGGAACATCGTTGTTCACTTTATTATATATTAAGCTTGCAAAGAGAACGGGGTGTCAAGGCTTTAAAACACTTGCCTATCGCACAAAGTCTACTGTATTCTAATATTCCCCTTGTACCTACAAGGAAACAAGCAATAAGATAATTTGTACAAATGTTTATTTCAACTAACACGAAGAAGATATAGGAATAAGAGTTTGTAAGAATGGTTAGTATAAGAGTAGAGAAAGTCATGTGAGTGCAACACATATTTTTTACTTTGAAAACGCTGTATATAAATCTCAAGGAGTGTGATATATACTGGTGTTGGTTTTGAGTGCCAGGAATGATGATTGGAAGACGTTGAGATGCTATCTTGGGCGTGCAGGTATATCACCGCTATCTCCTATGACCTGGTTCCGGAAAAAGAATCAATATAAATTTGCCTCTCGTGAGACAAAAGACGCGACAAACCCCGCAGGCCCTCATATTCCACGAGAATTTATAAGCATGCTATGCTACAGGTAACAGATTTATTGAACTACCTATGCCCATATTTAGGGATCCTTATCGCCGCTTTCAACAACAAGGAGTCAAAGCATTTCCCTGAGGATTCAATTACACCATTGCTACAGCGACAAATGTGGTTAGTTTAAAGATCCAGATCTTACTGGCATTCGTTTAAAAATATAGCAATGAAACACACCCAATTATCATTTATTGCATACGCACACTCCGCCCCGTTAATGACGTCACAAGCAGTGTTTCTACTGGCACAATGTATCTGTGCGGCCTTGGTTCTATAGGAATTTTCACGTTATGAAGGCACATCTTTCTCGCTCCGAACGTCAAAACATGGTTTCAAATCGAAATAATTGCAATGAAAAAAAATCTGGATTATTCGCTTGCTTTTGTAGGCCACGTTGATATTTAGATTATATCAATATATCTAAACATATTTTTCTAAATAAACAAAGTTTAAAACAAAGTGTTAAGATTCTTCATTTATACAGTGGAAAATGTCGTCGCTGGCTAATTCTCGTTCTGTAAGTCCACGTAAAAACTTCCAGCGACAAAGTTGTCAAGGAAATAACGAAATTATTTTTTATACACATATAGAACGTCTCCAGTATCCACGAATCACCATTTAAAGGCAAATGTTTGCGGCGCGCCGGACGAAAGCCGGTCCTCGTGTCTTGGAGATGATGAAAACCAGATGTGGTACGACAGTTGAAGGGCCGATAAGACATTGCACTTCAGCGCAGGTTTTCAATAGGTTTTGGGAATCTGAGGCGTGAGCGAGTTTTACAAGCTCTTTGGTAATTATGTGCATTGCACAGTGCGGAATGGATC